>RCUC01132187.1:0-53523 GCA_003697995.1 Taxidea taxus jeffersonii | reverse complement strand
CTCCTTCTTCTCCTTCTTCTCCTTCTTCTCCTTCTTCTCCTTCTTCTTCTTCTTCTTCTTCTTCTTCTTCTTCTTTTTGGTGGCTCTTATTTCTATGGTTGGTGCCAGATAACTCAATTCTATGACCCCAGTGAGGACCCCCAGCTAGACAAATGGAGGCAAGGCCTTCTCAGTTATCTCTGGAGCAACTGGTTAGACCATGATTGCCATGACTTAAAAGACTTAAAGGACTTTGCAAGTATCTTGTGTTTGTGGAAGATGTACATTCAGCCTAAAAAGATTTGGCTTTCTCCTTTCTGTGTTTTGTTTAAGATTTTATTGTTTTTTTAAAGAGAATATGAGCTGAGGAGGGGCAGAGGCAGAGAGAGAGAATCTGAAGCAGACTCTGCACTGAAGTGAATCCTGAGGTGGGGCTTGAACCCATGACCCTGAGATCATGATCTGAGCCAAAATCAAGAGTAAGACACTTAACTGAGCCACTCAGGTGTCCACTCTTCTGTATTTTTGAACTTATTTTGAAATTTACATGATTTCAAGTTTTAAGGAAGAAAAAGAACAAAGAAAACAAAGATGTTTGTTTTGAGAATGAACAGAAACCATTTGATATATAAATGATGGAGATCGACCAAGGCTAATTGCTTGGGTGTGCTATCAAACTGTGGAATTCGTATCATAACCATCATTAATGATGAGTAATGACATACTCATCTTACTGAGTCAGAGAAAACCATGCATGCCCAGACTGCATCGGAACCACCACTGCCCGGCATCCATCTACCCAGATCCTCTGCCTTGCAATCAGGTCATTCATACATGGGAGTACAGAGATCTTTCGGGAAAAGGGAGAAGGGGCAGCCATGGCCAGTAGAGTGCTCTGCAGCATTTCTTCTCAGTGAGCAAGTGCCCATTTCTTCTCAAGGCCAGCAGAGATAGGGAGGGTCAAACTTCTCTTCTGCCATTCCATCCTCAGTCACGCTATCTAAGGGTACACTAAGGAAGGAGGGAAACCAAGGGAAGAGACTGTGATCATCTGCTCTGTGGTCCAAACAGGCCTTTGCCGCTGTGCTTGATCATGACGCTCAGCCTCTCACAAGGTCAATAGTCCCTACATACTCAGAAATAAAGGAGTCTGAAGTGGGAAGGAAAGTGTCAGTGTAGGGCTGAAGAAATGGTGCGTGTCTTTCATTCGGTGGAAACTGGGGTTGGCCACGACCAGAGGTTCTTCAATAATACGCATGGGCCAGAGGCATCTCCTTCTACTCATGACTTGTGTGACACACTGACCTGAGCTCCCCATCCCTTTCCTCCTCTCGACTGTCCTGGTCTCCATAAAAGGTGCTTAGAATGGGTGCTTACAGAGACCAAGACAAATTTTAATTATGAACTATATGTGGAAATGGCTTTATTTAAAAATTTAAAATGGAGAATAATTTTCTACAAAGATTTTCTATGATTTTTTTTTTATCCAAAGAGAGTTTGCTCTTAAAATCAGTTCTTCACCAGAATATAAAACTAGGATAATGCAGAAGTTGCTTTAAATGAATCAAGCATGTCTTAATAACACAACTCTTTTCACTGACATTTGTATTTTCATTTTTCTGATTCATGACTTTTCTGTTTCTTTTTACCACTGTAGTCCAATAATGAAATTGCTCATGTGTTCTTAAAGATTCTGATATCCCAAGAGACATCAGCACATTTAATTGTTTGAAAAGACTCTTCTTATTGACTGACTTATATTTTTTGTGTTAAGTGATTACTACACATGAAGGATGGCACATAAAGGTATCAATAACCGAACCACGAGGCACATTTTAATGACTGCAATTAGGGAGCAAGGGGTTTACAAGGTTGCTCCCAGCATGTTCCTAATTCATTCTGGGTCCTTGGCTAAGATTTTAAAGCTCTTGTTTCTGGTTATCTACCTGTCACCACCCACCCAGTTTGGAGAAATAAAAAGGTTAATTTCTCACCAGGTGTTGTGATGTTACTCATGTAAATTTGCTACACCATCTCTTCTCCTGGTGTGTGCTTAGCGTGCCCACCCTATAAATCATAATCCAGAAAACATCTACCACTTGCAGTTCAGTTGAATGAAGAAGAGCATGAAAAGAGGACAATCCAAGAAGACCTGCCGTTTCTAGGAAGATTTCAGAGGAATGAGCTAGCGAGGAAACATAGAGAAAATTAAGAATAAATGACTATCATTCAGTTTTCTCAACTGTGGTGTGATAGTATGGGGCTGCCACTTGTGAGAGTACCTCCACTCCCAACCCCACCAAGTCTCTCTGGCTTGCTGAGGTCAGCATGTTGAAGACATGTGCTTGGGGAGTGTGTCCTGCCATTCAGTCCACCAGCAGTAAATCTGTACGTAGACTGAGCTTCAGAGGTGGAGAAAGTCTAATGTGTGATAATGAACCTGTATCAGAACTTCTCTTGTCTCAGGGATGGGGAACTCTGCATGAGTGGCAACATGACGTGTGCCTCTCAGATCTGCCCTTCAACTCAGCAATCAGTCACTGCAGTCATGCATTGGTCTAGTGAAAATGAGGGGGACTTAGAGAAAGAAGGGGAGGGAGGTAAGAAAGCTTCTTCCTGTGGTTCCTGTGCCTGCTGGTCAGCCTCACCCTCCATGGTCCCGGCTTCCATGAGGTAATCTCCATAAGACTGCTCTAGCTGCTGGGCTCTGGAAATGCTCCTTCTTCCCCTCTGTCTGTATATGTAGAGTGCTGAGGCTATAAAACCTCAAATTACACACTGTGAAGCTTAATGGCTAAAAACATGAATATACTCAAAATTTTGTAATTCAGCCAGATCTCAAGAATTAGGGACAATTCAACTCTGTTCCACGTAACATCAACTGGGTGTTCCAACTTAGGGTTAGAAGTTCTGTTTCCGAAATGGCCTCACTTCTACGGCTTATTCCTGGCTCTTGGCTGGGTGCTGAGCTAGGGTTGTGGGTCTGGGCTTCTGTTCTACCCCACCTGGTGTCTTCACGGAACTATGCTGGTCTTCTCACAGTATAGCCATCTTGGATTAGCCAAATCCTCACACAATCCAGATTTCCCTAGTGTACAAAAGCAGAAGGTTCTAGGTCTATTTAGTTTCTGAGTTCAGAAGTCACAGAATATTATTTATATCACCTCATACTATTCAAAGTAACCACAGATTAACCAGGTTCAAGGGGAGGGGAATTTGCCTTTATCTCTACATGAGGAGTGGCAAGATAACGTTAGAAAAGAGTACTTGGAAATGGAGATGAGTTTCTACCATTTTTGGAAACATGATTTGTCACAGCTTGTTACTTGGATTTCATGCATTTATTTGTCTTATTCCTTACCAGTTTCCATTGCATCACATTCACCTCAGCAAGGATACAGAAACTTATTCTCCAATTACATTCAGCTTCCTTCCAATTCTTCCTTCCGTGATGCATATGAACCTTTTCCTAACATGCTTATCTTATATCCTCTCTTTTAATCCACCACTTGTGTTGAGCTACCATTGTCTTTTCTAACTACAATTAATCTTTTTTTAACTTAACATGAATCTATAATATTACTTTGCCCCTCTCAGTTGTAGAGGGGCAAAGTAATATTATACTCTCATCCTTCTTGATACCTTCTTTCCACTGTCTTCTCCCTAAGGCCAACCATATTTCTCCTTTCCTAATTCATGCCTCAGTGGTTTCCCTTTCAAAGAAGTTTTCTTCTATGTACCACACAAATACCTTATTGAATCCCAAGCCAAATATTAAGTGTGTGTTTTGGGTGTAGGGGAGGTTATGGGCCAAGGTCTCTATAATATGATGTGCATTATTAAGTGAAGATAAGAGAGATTCCCCATTACAGTAGTTTTGCAAATACCATCAAAATGTCCTCAGGCTTGATCGTAATTCCAAGTTGGGTCGACCCATGTTCATATGCATCGGTAAAAAGAATCATGTTATCTGCTTCCATTCAAACTCCCTAAAATATTTCCCATGAAAACAATTGTGTTCAGTATTTTAAACCAACCATAATTTGAAAGAAAATCTGTACACACAGCGACTACTTACGCTATATTAGGAATAGCCATATCCGCCGGCCCTGGGACAAATGTTCACAGTACATGCAGCACCTTGGCTACTTGTCCATTGGGACTCTCAGGCCCAAAACAAATGCCCACCATTCAGTTAATTTTGTAGTTAAATCTCAACAACTTTGTAAGCTTCTGCATTCTAAGCAGTGCGCCTACTGGGTGCTGAACAAGTTCTCAGTCCGCGGGATGGCATTGGATACCGCCATTCTAACGTCCTGTTGCACACTGATTTTTACTCAGTGCTTGATCTTTACTCTAGTTATTTCCCACATCCAGATTCGCAAATGTGGGGATGTCACCAAAAGTAATATAACAACTTAATGTTAAAATTGTGAACTACCTCAGAGTAGCAGGTCCCATGGTGTCAGAAAATGTCACTGTGTTTTGCTAGGTGATTTAAGATATGCCTTGCCACACCTGAGGGCGTCTAGAGAGCCCAAGGAGCCTTAGCACAGAGTTTGTGCTAAGAGTTTGTGTTCTAGAACAGCAGTTCTCAGCCAGGAGACACTTGAGCCCCAGGGGACACATGGGTGTCACTACCTGGGTGTTACTGGCATCTACAGGGTAGTGACCCGTGATGCAACCAAATGTCCTATAATGCACAGAACAGCCCAACAGAGACTGACCCATCCCAAATGTCAAGAGTGCCAAAGTCAAGAAACCCTCTTCTAGATGTTTGGAAATGGCGTACATTACAGAAATAAGATTTTTCTTTCTCTATTTTCTAGTCTTTGCAACCAATCTCTAGTTTTTCACAAAAACTTGGGATCTGGTATACCCTATTCTTTTGTAAAAGTGAGGCTGAAAGAAAGAAAGGATGGGAACACTGAAGATGGAAGTTCAGTGGAACATTTTTTTTACCTGTTCAGCTCTCATGAGGCTTCGGTCTCATCCAAAATTACTTTTGATAAGAAATAAATACTGTGAGCTAACTCACTGGAATGCATAGAAACCTCCTTTTCCCTTTCAATCTTTGAATACCTTTTTATACCTGCTTCGTGGGCTCAGCTTTGGATTGGCAAGCCTCTTATTTTCCAATTCTCTTCTAAAATATTGGGGCGCCTGGGTGGCTCAGTGGCTTAAGCTTCTGCCTTCGGCTCAGGTCATGATCTTGGGGTCCTGGGATCGATCCCGCATTGGGCTCTCTGCTCAGCGGGGAGCCTGCTTCCCCCCCTCTCTCTGCCTGCTTCTCTGCCTACTTGTGTGATCTCTGTCAAATAAATAAATAAAATATTTAAAAAATAAATAAATAAAATAGTTTAGTTAGCAGAGAAAGAAATATGAAAGCTTATTTGAAATCTGAGGAGAAATGATAAATACCATGAAAACAAAATGAAAGAGATTAAGAACTGTTGAGATTTTAGAGTGGCAGATAGGGAGATGCTTAACAAATGATGACGACAAGAGGTAGAAGGAAAATATGCAAAAAAAAAGTTTGCTATAGATGGGCAGGAGGAGAACATATTTTACATAAAGTATGGAACACTATGTGTCTTCCCACAGGCCGTGTAGTTTGTATACAGTTTGGAATAGATAGGCGTGTGTGAGTAAATAAGCACGGTTAATGTGGTCTGTGTTTCAGAGAGCCATTAGTGGTGCCATGAGAAAAAAGATTTGGAATCCAGACCATTGGAGGAGATTTCAGAAAACAGGTGAAATTCGACTTGGGTCCTCCAGAGTTATTAGGGTCTTGAGAGGAGGGTCTAAGAGTCCCTGGACTGCTGAAACAGAGCGTGCAGGGCAAAGAAGCACCAAGAGCATTGCCTTGTTAAGAGGTGGTAGATTGCGGCACCTGGGTGGCTCAGTGGGTTGATGCCTCTGCCTTCGGCTCAGGTCATGATTCCAGGGTCCTGGGATGGAGCCCCACATCGGGATCTCTGCTCAGCAGGGAGCCTGCTTCCCTTCCTCTCTGTCTCTGCCTGCCTCTCTGCCTACTTGTGATCTCTGTCAAATAAATAAATAAAAATCTTAAAAAAAAAAAAAAGAGGTGGTAGACATCATGTGTGCTGGGAGCATGGGGCACATGCACTGGAGAGGCGAAAAAGGAGAGTAGGACTCACACACCTGACAATCTTGAGTAGGCAGGACCCCCGGCCACCCTGGGAAAGAGAAATGTGAAAGGAATAAGGGTTAGACCAGGGATCAATCACCAACAGTCAAGCTTGTACTGAAATTGGAGGGCAATGCGTTGAGGTTTCACCTCACCAGGTTTCACCTGTTGAAACCTGAGACTATTCATGACTCTGAATAGTCATGAATAGTCTCAGGTTTCAACAGGTGAAGCAGCAGGAGTGCCCAGAGATGAGGCGTTAGGGTCAGACTTCTCCAACGTTTCACTCAGAGACAAGTGGATACTGCAGGCACCTACCAGTGGCACAAAAGCAATGCCAAGAAAACTCTCCCAAATCCATGTCGGGGGAGAGCTAGGGCTGGGGAAACAGAGAGAAAAACAGAGTAAGAGACATGGAGGCATATGCTTGGGCTTTCAAGATACAAAATTATAGGTATGGCTGGTCCATGGTACTTGCTTATTCCAAATATAATTTTTCTCTTTTGGGACATGATTTTAAGTTAAACATCATAAATAAATTCTAACTAATGTTCTTTTTCAGATCAATTACTGTGAATTAATTGCAGATTTTCATAAGGTAAACAAATCTAATGATTTGTAAACGTCCTCCAGCCTGCTGTGCACTGTGCCGCTTCTTGAAACTGTCACCATTTTATTTACTTGTGCTGGCAATCATTTTCCCTCCCAGAGAATGAAGCAATCAATCTGTGAGTCTGAGCTAAGTGGAGCCTCATTTCGAATGTAGAGCTGAACTTTGCAGAAAGGGGCCAATGGTTCTCCATGTCCCCTCTAGAGCTGGTTCACCGGTACTTGAAAAGGATAAGTGTCCTCTCCTTTGTGAGAAAAGATACTAAGAAAACTCTCTTAAACACCACTTTCTCCCTAAATCCCTCCTGCCTAACATCATGACTCCAGGTGTCTGGTACCATTGGTTGTTAGACTGTAAAGGACTTCACTAATGGTTGAGCAGCAAAAGGGATGCTCTGGGAGAGCCCAGGAAACCATGCCTGGAGATGCCAGTGTATGAATTAATGCCAGTTCTAGTCTTTTTCTTCTCTTTCTCCCCACCCCCCCCATTCCTCCCCTTCCATCTTCTATTATCGGTGTTGTTGGCACTGTTCTTATTTGAAGGAGATGACGAAAAATCCTGTGTGATATGGTAGATAAGTTGTTTGGAAACCAAAGAGTAGCGCTCTCCTGGGTGGTCTGGGGACACTTTTGTCCCCCCATAATCTGTATAAACCTGAGCTACCAAAAAGTATCTTGGAGCTGGTGCGTTTTCATCAGTGAAGCCAGGAGGCTCTCCTGTTGAACATACGCGATTTCACAAAATGCTGGTGCCAGACAAGGTGTGTGACCGTGATGCATCGAAAAGAAAACCAGACTCTTCTGCAGTCATGTCTGAGTGTGTGTGCACACACACACACACGTGAAAAACAAGAACACAGCCCAAATCACAGAAAATGATGCAACATTACCTTCTCCCAACTAACCTGAGTGACACTTTCTAGGTAAGATTCACTTTCTAGGTAAGATTCATTTGCGAGACCCGATCCCAGACTCTCTTAAGGCTCCACTCATCCAGAGCAAGATTACAGCTCCTTAATTCTATCTCCCGAGTAACATAAGCAAACCCAAAGCCTTCCACAGCCCTCTTGCTGAGAAGCTCCAACGTCCTCCAAAGTCTGCTGCTCTCCTTGTTGAAACAAACCAGTACACTTAACTTTGATCAGAAAACACATTTCTTGTGGTATTTAGTGGGATGAAGAAGCCACCTCCCAGTCAAGACATGCCAAGCCAAATAAGCCTACAACGGAGGGGAGGAGTGGGCACCAAAACCATTTCAGGATGAGTGTCCCGAACCACCTCTTTGTGTCCAGACTGTTGCCTCTACGCCCCTCCCATATAGAAGGTCCAGCATCACCTGGGGCCAATGATGACAGGAAGGACAATGGATACGGGTGGGCTTTTCCCCAGAGAAGCAGAGCTCCCCAGCCTTTGTCAGTGTGGAAAGGAGATGGTTCGGGTGCAGGGAGAGCCAGCTGCTGCCAGCAAGGCAAGCTGAGACCCTTGAGGGACACCAGCTACCCCTGGGGCCAGCCTGTTCCCTCAAAGACACGTCCCGTTGAGCTGTTTTCAGGAATGTGTTTCTCTCCTGCTGTGCCCGCCCAGATTCTCCCCCGAGTGATCCTGGGTTCAGAGCCTGCCTTCAGATATGCCCGGCAGTCTCTTCATGGCTCTCTGTAGACAAAACGGTCACTCTGTTCTTTGCCCCAGATGATTCGTTTTCAATTTTAACTAGGAAATGCCATGTGCTCTTTTGACCATTCTCAACCCATAACTTATCTAAGGAAGTATTTCACATCATTTCCCCGTTTCAGCCTTCGTTTTGCCTTAGGACATATGACAACACCTCCCCTTATTTTCCTGATACGTTAAAGCTCAGGTGTTTGAAAGAATAGTGATTGGATTGTGTCTCTGTGGACGTAGATGGTTAGGGACAAGCTGTTTCCCTCTCCTGGTGTTCACTTCCTGGGGATAGAGCCCAGTGAGTGGACTTGGGATCTGTCTTTGCTAGAGGTGAGTGGCTCTGGTTTGGGGGCACACTAGGCATACTGGGTTTGGCTCTCTTTTTCTGCCTGGGGACTGGGTCTGTCCCGGGAGAGGTCACCTCAGCTCTTCCACGCTACAAATCTTATGGTGCCAGGCCCCCAAAGAGGCCTCTCTGTCCAGTGCTAACAGAGTCTGAGTGGGAAAATTGGCCTAATTTTGAATTCAGTGAATGGTCTCCTTTGGCTCTAGACTAAATTGCACATCTAATTTAGCCTTTATTTGTAGTGGGGATGATGCAGAGCACTGTTACTGTCTTTTAGAGCAAGATGATTTTGAGCTCCAAGGGCTTACTTTTTTCCCGAGGTCAAGGGTATGGGAAATATGATAGATAAATAGACAGATATCTCCCAGAAATGCTCCTTGGGCTTATTTTAAGACTCATTCATGTTTAGAATGAAACATAGGGTAGGAATTCTTTCTAGAAGAATCAATTCTGAAAAGTATGTGCATCTCTGTCATAATGTCTCTGAGTCGTTCCTGCTCTCAGGGTTTCTTACAGAGGTACCCCAAGGACCAACTAAATTGATTGGTGATTGATGGGTTCACGTGTGGTGTGGACCCCATAGACCCACCCCATTAAGGATCCTGTCAACCTCTGGGTGATGGTAGACTGCATTCTGTTCACTCTAGTATTTCAGAATTAATCCCTGCCTCATTTAAATGCAAAACAGGTGACAGCATCACAAGTGGGCAGAAAGCAAAAAGGGACGATATTAATGATCCTAAGAAAGGTGAGTCACAGTATAACCTTCTGATGAAGTGAAGAATCAGTGCTGGTCATGAAGGCACACTGATGGTTACTTGTTAATGCACTGTGACACCATTGTAAATGGAAAAATACAGTTTCATGAAGCAATTCGAGTAGCTGGGTCTTTCAAAGATGCATCTGGAGTTTGCAAACTTCTAGGTGAGGTATAAAGCTGAAACAAGTAGAAACCTACACGTGGTGAGGGTAGTCAATGGTGGTAGAAGACATTTTCCCCAAGAGGTGGTTTTCAGCTGGGCTGCCGATAGGGCTGGAGCACCTGTAATGAGAAAGACAAGATGATTAAAACAACAAAACAAAACAACGGTAACATTTTTCATGTCACAATACATTGGAATAATTATTTTGTTGTCAAAAAATGAGAATGGGAGAAAAAAATAGATTCCAGGGCATAAGAAAGACAGTGGGGAAGAATTTGTGTGTTTACCCAGTTTTTTCCAGGGAAAGGGTGCTTTGATTCTAGGGCATTGCTACTGGTTATCTGGACAGATGACTATCTTTCATGCTTTTATGGATTGACAGAAATACCCCTTCATAAAGCATTCAGATCCTCCTTTCTAGCCACCCTTAATCCCCATCGTGAGTGACTGAATTTTCACTCTGTTTTCTCTCCACACCTTGAGAAGGTATTATGTACTTTCCCTAGGCCTGATCACTTTGGGGTAAGCTAGTGGAACTGCCATTTTCCATAGAGAACCCACAAAGTCCTCTGCCTTGGGGCAGTTCTGCCTGCCTTGGCCAGCAGGCTTTCTTCTTTGGCACCTCTCTGCCTACTGACTCTTTTTGTGCATCTTCTTGGGTTTTCCTATTAACACCATATGCCTTTATTATGATAGTGGTCTTTCAATGTGGTTTTGGTGATGGAAACTTGTCCCAACAGAGCAGTTTGAGTGGACGCAGCCACATAGGAAGAAGAAAGCAAGTGGGTCTATCTTGGGCAGGAAGGGCAAGCCAACACTAACAGATACATCAGTAGGAGTGCTTTCCTGCCCAGCAGGTGCAATCCCTTTAAGAACAGGAGAGAACCAGCCACCCACCCACACACAAGAGCCACCTGATCCACAAGTTTTGGTGATGCAGCCATTTTCCCTCTCATGCCTCCTTGGCTAAAGCACCTGGGGGCTGGGTCCCTATCTGGGATTCACTTCGACATGGACTTCCAATGCATGGAGCCTTGGCTTACGATCCTCTGTGATCCTCCAAGGTCCGTCTGTGTTCCTGAGTCAAGCCTTGATTCCAGTTTTTTAAAATTAATTTATTTTTTAATTTTTTAAATTTAATTTCTTTTCAGTGTAACAGAATTCATTGTTTATGCACCACACCCAGGGCTCCATGCAATACGTGCCCTCCATAATACCCACCACCTGCCTCCCCCAACCTCCCATCTCCCGCCCCTTCAAAACCCTCAGAATGTTTTTCAGAGTCCATAGTCTCTCACGGTTCAACTCCTCTTCCAATTTCCCTCAACTCCCTTCTCTCCATCTCCCCATGTCCTCTGTGTTATTCCTTATGCTCCACAAATAAATGAACCCATATGATAATTGACTCTCTCTGCTTGACTTATTTCACTCAGCATAATCTCTTCCAGTCCCATCCATGTTGATACAAAAGTTGGGTATTCATCCTTTCTGATGGAGGCATAATACTCCATAGTTTTGATCAGAAGTTTGGGACTCTGCCCCACCCCTCCTCTCCACCTCTGGTTTTTGGTCTTGTATTTTCCATTTAGGAAAGTAAATTATTTCAATGAAAATTCACTGGCTCCATTTAGCTTAGGCTGCTTCCACTTAGGCACTTCCTGGGTTGTGATATTTCACATCTCCTCTATCCCCATAAGTCCATTTCCCAAGTACCTGCTCAGGGTGGACAAGCTCTGAAGACTGGCCAGGTGAGCTCAAGGGGCCAGCTCTCTGCTTTCTGTGTCCTCCAGGCTGAGTGTTGACTCTGCCACCTGCCAGCACTCTCATCAATGTTCATGCTAGTTGAATGTTATACCTCCCATAACATTGTCCCATAAAGAGAAACATGACTGAGAGTCCCAGCCAGGAGGGAGAATCATGAAGTATTACCTTTTTCTGAGAAAGTTTTCATGTCTAACTGTTTGAAATATCAAGAAGTTGTTCACTGAGCTTCAAACTTTGTGTATATCCTCTGGATATGAAATTAAAAGATCAAGTGTCCTCCCAGTTAGCATATTTGGGACATAACCACTCTCTCAATATACAGAGACATTTATATTTGTCTATTTATAATAAAAAAGTTAATTTTTTTTCTTATGACAAGATGAAGAAACTATCAAAGCAATAATTTCTATAATACATCTCCTGCCTTTCTGAAACTTGAAAGGCAAAATGAAAACCTTATCGAACAAAACATCCAATAATGCAATATGTATTTCAATAAAAATAACTATGTAGGGGTCATGGAGGGAAAGAAGGTTGGAGAATATTTTAAAGAGTGACAGCCAGAAAAGATTATTTTCTTATTTTATTAAATCACAGGGTTTATCACTCCTTAAGGAGCTTGGGAAGTTCTCCACCTGCATTCAGTTGCTTTTAAATGGAAACTGCATGAAACAAAAAATGGAAGAGAGCCAATTTCAACCACCAGCTCCCCTAGAATATTCACCTCTGGACCTGCCCCCACAAAATGTGGCAAGGTACAGGTCGCTTCTTGGAAGATGACATTCTTTACCCCTAGTATGCATGAACTCACCCCCTACTCCCTGGGCGTCTTATGAAACACTAATCCTCGGTCTGTAGACCCCCCTACCAGGTTGAGTGTGGGTATAGTTTTAACGTGGTCTCCTGTTGTTTTATGTGATAATGGAAACACATCTTTTCAAGGTTTTCTCATGTCTTTGGGATCTGAGACCTGAAGCAATCTCTGGGGTGAAGATTCTGTGATTGCTTTTGGACAGCTCTCAGGCGGGGAAATTCCTAATCAATCATGTGCTAAGGAGCTAGGATGGTCATCCTGGGATGGACAGCAGTTTAGTAGATGAATTAGAGAGTACAGCTTCTACCAGAAGCTCCACTAGTGATTTTTCTTTTCTGCTTCCATTCCTTGACAATTAATCAACTAACATGCATTTATTAAGCTCCATTATTAAATATCGATTGTATTTCTCTCTGTGTGTAAAGTTCCATAAAGAACAGAAGATATATTGATGGAAGATACGATGATGGTTACAAAATAATCACCAGGGTACTTTGATAAAGGCTGCCTCTGTTTATTAATTACCCCATGTGCTGGGAAGAATCCTGGTGCTTCACACATATCATCTGTAGCTCTTTTGGAGGCACTAAAAGGTGACTGTACCAGACCCACTTTATTTTTTTTTTAAAGATTTTATTTATTTATTTGTTAGAGAGGGAGAGAGAGAGAGTGAGCACAGGCAGACAGAGTGGCAGGCAGAGGCAGAGGGAGAAGCAGGCTCCCTGCCAAGCAAGGAGCCTGATGTGGGACTCGATCCCAGGATGCTGGGATCATGACCTGAGCCGAAGGCAGGTGCTTAACCAACTGAGCCACCCAGGCGTCCCCCAGACCCACTTTAAACAGGAAGAAATCAAGGCTCATAGTAGTTACACTTTCCCCAAGACTTTACATAGGAAATGAATAAGACAATATCAGTATATATTAATTATGAAGATGACATTAGTTATCATTCAGTAAGTAGAAGGGGCTTAGTATGTGCAAGGCAGTCCTTATGCCACTAAGAGCCTGGGAAAATTATAGAAGAGGAAGATTCAGTCTTTGTCTTCTATGAAACCCAACTATCATCATTTGGTTACAAAACATGCATATCCATAGGCCTCCCCTTGATTTAATAATGATCCCAATAACCTTTGCCCCAATGTGAGAAGCTCATGAGAATGTAAGGACATAGGAATGACCCTAAAAGGGTAACTATTTGGAGAGTCACATGGAATGACTAGAAGAATTCTGCCCAAGCACAGAGGCCTCTGTTCCAGATTCAGGAATCTAGAACAGAATATGGTGTCTTATGTAAGTATTCTCACCTCTGTGAGCCTCAGTTTCCCTGTCTGTACATGGGGGTTGTGCAGGCTCCACCTGCCTCCCAACCCTGAAAGACTCAATAGGGTGGTACATGTTCTAATACATGTTCTAGCAATGTGAGTCCTGTTGTATATACTCTACAGAGTAATCCCAGGAGATTTAGTGTTCAAATGTGTCACTTGAAGGAAAGCCAGTTGCGCTGAACTTCCGCTTTGTAAGCTGTCTTTCACTGGTACCCAAGGACATCAGGCTGAGGGACTAACTCAAGCCCACCAAACAAACACATCCTCAGTGGACAGCAGAATGCTTATTCATGCCTTTACAGCATCATAACCCTTGTACAGACTGGGAGTTTTTGGGTTGTCATAATCTCTCAGCGGTTTCTCTCATTAGGAAAACAAAATCCTATTCTTTGATAAAAATACAGAGTTCAAATACTTAAAGTTCATTAGATTTTAAAAAAATCTGTCATGTGGGTCCATATCTGGGCTCTTTACTCTGTTCCACTTGTCTATGTGTCTGTTTTTGTGTCAGTACCATGCTGTCTTGGTGATCACAGCTTTGTAGTAAAGCTTGAAATCAGGCAACGTGATGCCCCCAGTTTTGTTTTTCTTTTTCAACATTTCCTTAGCAATTCGGGGTCTCTTCTGATTCCATACAAATTTTAGGATTATTTGCTCCAGCTCTTTGAAAAATGCTGGTGGAATTTTGATCAGAATGGCATTGAAAGTATAGATTGCTCTGGCCGGTACAGACATTTTAACAATGTTTATTCTTCCAATCCATGAGCATGAAATGCTCTTCCATCTTTTTGTGTCTTCTTCAATTTCATGAGTGTTCTGTATTTCCTTGAGTACAGATCCTTTACCTCTTTGGTTAGGTTTATTCCCAGGTATTTGTAGAATATGTAGAATATTGTAGTATGGTGCTGGGAAAATTGGACAGCTATGTGTAGAAGAATGAAACACAACCATTCTCTTACACCATACACAAAGATAAACTTGCAATGGATAAAAGACCCCAACGTGAGGCAGGAATCCATCAGAATCCTAGAGGAGAACATAAGCAGTAACCTCTTTGACATGGGCCACAGCAACTTCTTTCAAGATCTGTCTCCAAAAGCGAAGGAAACAAAAGTAAAAATGAACTTTTGGGACTTCATCAAGATCAAAAGCTTCTGCACAGCAAAGGAAACAGTCAACAAAACAAAGAGGCAACCAATAGAATTGGAGAAGATATTAGCAAACGACAATACAGACAAAGACAATACAGACAAAAATAACGACAATATCCAAGATCTATAAAGAACTCCTCAAACTCAACACACACAAAACAGATAATCATGTCAAAAAATGGGCAGAAGACATGAACAGACACTTCTCCAAAGAAGACATACAAATGGCTAACAGACACATGAGAAAATGTTCAGTATCATTAGCGATGCAAATCAAAACCACATTGAGATACCACCTTCCACCAGTTAGAATGGGCAAAATTAACAAGACAGCAAACAGCAAGTGTTGGAGAGGATGTGGAGAAAGGGGAACTCTTACACTGTTGGTGGGAATGCAAGATGGTGCAACCACTTTGGAAAACAGTGTGGAGATTCCTTAAGAAATTAAAAATAGAGTTACCCTATAACCCTGAAATTTCACTACTGGGTATTTACTCCAAAGATACAGATGTAGTGAAAAGAAGGGCCATCTGTATCCCAATGTCCATAGCAGCAATGGCCACAGTCGCCAAACTGTGGAAAAAACCAAGATGCCCTTTAATAGATGAATGGATAAAGAAGATGTGCTCCATATATACTATGGAGTATTATGCAGTTGGTGTGGTGCATAAACAATGAATTCTGGAATACTGAAAAGAAATTTAAAAAATAAATAAAAATTTAAGAAAAAAATCCCTTATGTGAGCAGGCATATGTGAAAATAAGAAATGTGTGTATTGAGTTGAAATAAGAATAAGGAGGCTTAATTTACTTGAGTGTTTTCATTCTCTCAGGCCAAAATGAATGGCTTTACCATTCGGACTAAAAATGAAATTTTTATCTAGCTACATGAGGAATGGCCTTGGTAATGACATTGGATCCCCAAAAGTCTGATGGCTATTTTTTCCTTTGCTGAATTCAACTGTTCAGTTATTAGGTCTAGAATTCTACCTTTTATTCTTGTGCTATTATGACATTTCCACTTTTTGGAGTTACCAATTTCAAAACAAAGCAAAACAAAAAACTAAAAAGGATGAAGGACAGCACTGTCTTGTAGGCCATCTACCAAAAGTATAAATTCAGGCAAGATACTTATCCTCTTAAAGCTCGGGGCACCTGGGTGGCTCAGTGGTTTAAGGCCTCTGCCTTCGGCTCGGGTCATGATCCCAAGGTCCTGGGATCGGGCCCCGCATTGGGCTCTCTGCTCAGTAGGGATCCTGCTTCCCCCTCTCTCTGTCTCTGCCTGCCTCTCTGCCTACTTGTGATCTCTCTCTCTGTCAAATGAATAAATAAAATATTAAAAAAAAAAGCTCAATTTCCCCACAGTAGAAAGGGGAAAACAATATCTAATTTATATTACTATTGTGAAAATAAGCAAGGTAATATATGCAAATTATTCAGAACCACTTTGAAACATGGAAAATATAGTAATTAGTAGATATTGGCTTTGAGTGGAAAACTGAGTTCTTGGTTAATTGCTACCAAATGCCCCTTTGGCAATAAGGGAAAGTTTCTGAATTCTTTCTCTTGTAGAGAGTTGTCTCCACCTTAACTCCACCAATTTCAAGAAGACTAACTGCATCACATAGTTAGATCCTTTTTTTTTTTCATCCTAAATCAACTTTTAGTGAGTCCAAACTATTTAGAAAGTTTCTGAATTATAAACTATTACTGGTTTTGAAGATATTTTTAGGTTAACTAAAGGCATATTATGCACTCTTGGGAGTTTGGGGCAAATAAATATGCCACACACACACATAGCTAAAACATGAAAAACAACATGAGACTTTTTATGAGGTTTAAGTCCTCAAAAAAAAAAAAATTAAATTGTGCTCTATGCTTGACCTCACATGGGGTTCTTTTTATATTGGAAGTAGTTATCAGCCTCTTTAGGGAAAAAAATTGAATGAAGTCTTTGAATTCTAGCATCTCTTTCTACATATACCTTGAGGATAAATTTACAAAGACTCAAGTCAAAACTTTGCATTTTAGTTCTAACTTGGGTATAGAAAAAGTGAACATAACACTGAGGCAACCTTCAGTCAGCTCCCTTCCTACATGGGTACGTGGGCACAAGGCCCCCCTTGAATAGAATTGGGGTCAGAGAGTAACTGGACCTCCACTGCTCTTTGAGGATCAGACCCAGCCTGATGGCCCAACGGTACAAATGGGCCTGATCATACTGATGCAAAACCTTTCACAAATGACTTTTCAATGACATCTTTTATTGTCTAAAACTTCTATATATCCCAGAGTAATTCTCTCGAGCTATGTGACTGGGTTGTCATGTTGAAAATTATGTTTAATGTCATTGAAATATTCAGGCAGGGAGTGCTCCTTTTTCAGTCATTATCCCTACCCCCCCTGAGAAAAAGTCCCCTGTGGTTGGTAGGGGCATCGTTGTTCCATTCTGAAAGGGGAACATCAACTGGGATTTGTTTTTGTTATTTGTTATCCATAGTAGAGAATACTAACTAATAATAAATACTAACTAATGATAAATAAATAAATAAATGTCACCTTCAGTCTTTGCCCTCTAGAGCCTCAAACCATTCTGCAATGATTATAAAATACTTCTCTTCTCCAGTCCCATCCTGGTTCCTAGAGGAGGAAAGTTGATGGTTTATGTTGGTTATTTAGAGGAGAGCTGCCTGAGCTGACTTTCTGTTTAGTGAGCCCTTGGCTTCTCTGTGTCCGGTGCTCAAGGAGCCCAGACTCTGAGAAACTGACTCAAGCTCACTAAATATATCCAAAAGGTAGCCAACAGTAGTCTTAACAGTCCTGCTACAATGAATTTAGGGTTTATTTATTTATTTTTATTCTTTGATAACATCCTTCTCCTATTTTGCAACAAACGCTTCTGTTATTAAAGGCTTACAAGTTAAAAATGCATACTCCAGTTGATCTTCAATATTGAATTTCCTTAAGGAATTTAAGGAAAATGGATCATGACCGTGTAACTTGCACAAAACCTTTTCCCATCCATCATGGGAGCTTGTGGTGACATTCCTGACCACACAAAACAGAGAAGACACAGACCTGCTACTCAAGTGTCTGTAAGTGTTTTTAGAAGACTGTGTCCAAAATTTTGTGTTTGGAGTTGTGATGGCTGGGTTTAGGCACCACTCATTATGTTACAACCTTGTATTTAGGTCACGTGACTGGATCTCTAACTTAGTTCATTCAATTTTGACTTCAGGTTTTCTTTTACAGGAAGAAAAAGTGAACCTGTTGCTCATGCTTTGGTTCCAAAAGTAGGGAAGCATCCCAAAGTACTGATGATGCCAGTTTAGTATCAGTGTCATCAGAGGCTTCAGATAAAAAGTCAGATGCTTCTAGTAATAAGTAGTGGTTTCCATCTAATCCATAGACGCAAAGTAAAATGTGCCAGACTCAATCATCTACTTGAACACGATGTAGTTCCTGCCTCTATGAATCTACTCTCCCAAGCAGTCCCTCCTCAAGCCCATCAGTGAGTGGTTAGATGTGGCACAGGTTTCTTTAAGAAGGCTTGTTACAGAACTCTAAAAATCCTTTCAAATTCTCTTTTATTTCTCTGATGGAGCTGGGAAATACAGTGGAAACAGATCATAATGGTTTAGTTATACATTGACATTCCCTGTTTATTTAGAAAATGGAAGAGTAATCGAATCTCATGAAGGTGGACGAAGGAAGACTTCAGAAGGAGTTATTTTTAGTTAGTTTTCATAGCTCTCTCATATAATCACTGGGACGATGCTGATGGAAGACCTCCTAAGATAGAATTGGAAGGAATCACAAGAAATGGAGACTGGCACTCGTTTTCCTGAGATGGAAATATAAAATTTTAATATAATTCCAATATAACTGAGGCTTATCTATTTTTTTTAAATCAAGGTGCAATTGACATAGTATTGTTAGTTTCAGACATACAACATAATGATTCTGTATTTGTATATGTTGCAAAATGATAGTTAACATTAGTCATCATACATAGTTGTAAAATTTGTTCCTTATAAGAACTTTCAAGATCTCTCTTAGTGATTTCCAATATGCAATGTGCCATTCTTAACTGGAGTCACCATGCTGTACATGACATCCCCATGACTTATTTGTTTTATAACTGGAAGTTTATACCTTTTGATCTTCCATTACCCATTTTACCCACCCCGACCTCCATTCTGTGGCATCCACCAATCTGTTCTCGGTATCCATGAACTTGTTTTCTTTTCAGTTAGCATGGTGCCCTTGAGGTCTTTCCAAGTTTTCACAAATAGCAAGATCTCATTATTTTTTATGGCTGAATAATATTCCAAAGAGAGAGAAAGAGACAGAGCAAGAGAGAGAAACATTTACCACATTTTCTTTGTCCATCTATGAATACTTAAGTATTTTCATATCCTGACTATTACAAATAATCCTGCAATGAACGTCAGGATGCATGTATCTTTTTAAGTTACTGCTTTCACTTTCTTTAGATAAATAGCCAGGACTGGAATCACTGCACCATACGGTAATTCTATTTTCTCATTTTTTTAATTTTTTCATTTTTTTAAGAAAACCCCATATTCTTTTCCACAGTGGCTGCACCAGTTTACATTCCTACCAACAGAGCACAGGATTCCCTTTTCTCCACACCCTCGCCAACACTTGTTATTTCTTGTCTTTTTTATTCTAAGAGGTGTGAGGTAAGATCTCATTGCAGCTTGTTTTGATTTTCAGTTCCCTGATGATGAGTGATGTTGAGCACCTTTTCACACATCTTTTGGCCATCTGGATGTCTTCTTGAGAAAAATGTCTGTTTAGTGGCACCTGGGTGGCTCAGTCAGTTAAGCAGCTGCCTTTGGCTCAAGTTGTGATCCTAGGGTCCTGAGATCAAGCCCTGTGTCGAGCTCTCTGCTCAGCAAGGAGTCTGCTTGTCCCTCTCCCTCTGTCCCTCACCTCACACACACACTCATGCTCCCTCTCAAATAAATAAATAAAATCTCAAAAAAAGGAAAATGTCTGTTTAGATATTCTGCCTGTATTCTAATTGAATTGTTTGATTGGTTTTTGTTTGTTTCTTTGTTTTTGCTGTTGAGGAAAAACAAGTTCTGAGTGTGAGTTCTTTATATATGTTGGAAATTAACTCCTTATAAGACATATGATTTGCAAATATTTTCTCCCATTCAGGAGTTAGCCTTTTCATTTTGTTAATGTTTATTTTTTGCCATGCAACTTTTCTGTGTCTTTCTTATTTATTTTCAAGTTATGATAATATGGCAAGCATACACAAAAATGCAAAATTTCCCCTTTCCCTGGTGCCCACAAATTCTCTTCTTCCAAACAAGCTCTGGTTTTAAGCTTGATGAGTTCTTTCCAGATCTGTGTCTATGCAGATCTTGTACATGCACGCATACATATATATACAAATATATAGTTGGCTTGCTCAAAACATTAATGGATTCACAGTGTGCATTTTTTACTTGCCATGCATTTATTACTGAAAATATCTCAGTATTATTTTAATATCAAAACAAATGGATTTATTTATTTTTTCTAACCACTGCCACTATTCATCTTAATAGTTCCTCATTGATGAGCAATTAGGTTGTTTGCAATTATTCTGCTGTTACAAGTGAAGCTTCCTTGCCTATCCTTGCACACATCTGGACATTTTCCTGGGATGTGAATTTATGTTTAATAGATACTGACAGGTTACTTTGTTAAAAAATCTATACCAACTTGGAATTCCACAAGTGCAACACAAGATTGCCATGTGCACCACACTCTCAACAACACATTTCATACTAGCAATTTCTGCCAATCTAAAAGGAAAATCACATACTATTTGTTGAATTTACATTTTCCTCATTTTGTATATTAACCATTATATACACTTTGTATATTTTTCTGCTGTTATCTTTTCTTATTTAGTCATAAGAACTTTTTGTATATTGCAATTCACTATACACACACACACACACACACACACACACACAGGGCCACTTTTAATTTATTTGGATTTTTAGGGTTTGTGTTTTAATAAAATAATTCTATAACTTTGACTACAAAGGGAGCTTCTATATTCTCTTTCAATGCATTTATTTTTTTAAAAGATTTTATTTTTTTTTTTTTGACAGAGAGAGAGATCACAAGTAGGCAGAGAGGCAGGCAGGGTGAGGGGGAAGCAGGCTCCCAGCCAAGCAGAGCCTGATGTGGCGCTCGATCCTAGGACCCTGAGATCAGGACCTGAACTTAAGGCAGAGGCTCAACCCACTGAGCCACCCAGGGGCTCCTGCATTTGTTATTTTTATTTATATTATTAATTCATATAAACTTTTTTTGATTCTTGATATGTAGCAGGGATATACCTTTTTGTTTATCAGATTAGTAGGTTTTTCTGAACAATAGTCATAGTTTCACTACCAGTATGAAAAGCTGTCTCTTTATGTAATTGTAAACATATTTTATGTGGCTCTGAGGCTGAATTCTCTTCTGTTTCATTGTTTCACTCCTTCGTTCCTGATTTACTATAATTTTAGACTATGTTTTAATATTTTGTAAGATATAGTCACCCTTTGTTCTCTTTCAAAATGGAAACAAAATTCTTGTCAAGTCTCAAGCATTTTCTCTTGCCCACATTTCGTTTAAAATAGCTCTGTCTTCTTTAATTATGGAAGCTGGTTAATTCTCATATCTCTTGCTCCTACAAGGAAGTTTAAGGATTCAGTTATCCAGGAGAAGAGGACATCTGCCTCCTAAGCTTTCAGAATGCTCAACACTCATGAATGGAGAGATGATAGATGATACCCTGGCTGATGGCTTCACAACTTTCCCAAGAATGTATCCCTCTCTCTTTATAGGTGTATTGTAACTGATAGCCTGAGGTCATTTCTATTTGTTTATTGAAATTTATTTATTCTCTTCTATTTATGTGAATATAAACTTCAGATGAAGGAGAGGCAGGCTGCTCCAGAACACCTACTCTGGTGAATGTGGGGGCTCATAACCAAATATGGGGTAAGAGTTTTGTACTGCTGATGGGGGCTGGGGGACAGTAAGCTATAGCTCCCCTCTGGGCTTCCACCACACTTTGAAATTAGAAAGCCAAGTCGGAGATGAAGAGAGGACCATCGAGCGGGAGGCCAGTTCAGACATCCATATCGCACAGCCCCATGTGACCATGATGATGCTGTAGCTTAACTTCTCCTGCTCCAGAACTGGAATCAATCATCAATAGAGGGAAGAGTCACCCACTACTGCCCCACCTAGACACATGAGTGGAGGCCATCCCTAGGTCTCATTGTGCAGCAGGCAGTAGTAGAGGATAACCATCCTAAGATGTCATGAAATATTCAACAGAGATAAAGATAAGATTTAATAACTAGACCCAATGTACAATAAAGTGGATGTTTATGAGTAAGTACCCAGACACTGTTACACTGTTGAGTGAGAATTTTCTTCTCTCTGATGCCTAAAATGAGTGGTGAAATAAGCATCAGATTTCAGAAGGGAAAAACTGGTAGTGGTTGTTTGAACAAAAGCTGTTCTGTGTTTGTACCTCACTAAGTCTCCCCAGTCACATGTTTACAAAGATTAATGGAACCACCATTCATCTGGTGTCTAATACCAGAAAATCCAGAATTGCTCTCTATAGCTTCACCTTCTTCTTGTCCTCCTCACAAATCCCATTAATCATCGAGTCCTATTGATTTTACTTCCTGTGTATTTTTAGATGGGTTAAACCCTCTCAAACCACCATCGGCTGATTCAACCACTATCTCCCGGATTCATGTCATCGTCCCCTAACTGTTCTCCCCACTCCATCCTTTTCCACTCCACATATTATATGCAGGAACCAAAATCACACCAAAAGCAAGCAAAGCAAACAAAACGTCTAACGAGTCTCCCTCTCTAGAGGCAGGGATGTTGGGGTCTAACCTTCCCCGCTAACCTGGTTATACATATGTCAGCTTCATCTCTCACTGCTCATGTCTTGCTCATGAATCCCTCTTTGCCTTTCTTACTCTGTTTCTTCGAGCTCCACTATGTCCTCCCAGCACCTAGTTCCTTCAGAACTGCCCTTTACCTGTATCTTTCCACACTTCCCCTGCCTAACACCTGCTCGTTGCTCCTGTCTCAACCAAAAGGCAACCCCTTGACCTACCCACAATTTAACGTCCCCATGATTTTATGGAGCCCATGACACCTTGTAATTTTGCTTTGTAAAATCTGGAATTATGTGTTTGTCTGCCTTCCCTTCTAGGATGTAGGCTCTAGCCTGGGTTCTTATGATTATTGTCTGGAAAGGTCAGTCTTTCTGAGTGATGACTGGTAACTTGGCTAGACATAATCTTAGCTTCGATTTTGTCTGATGTTTTATTTCCTGTGTCATTGGTTCTCAAGGGTTAACATGTATCATAAATACCAGGAAGGCCCGTTAAGACACGAGTCTGGGGGGCCCCAACTCCAGAGTTTCCTGGTCAGTAGGTCTAAGGGAGGGGCTCCTGAATTAGCATTTCTAACCAGTTCTCCAGGCACCCTATTTGAGAATCATTGTTACACTTTTCTGCTTCCCACAGCCTGACCTAAGCTGATGGAGTCAGTAGTAATGAATCCTCTGGGGACCAAGCACAGAATAACACTCCAGGAGACAAGAACTGCATTCCCAATTTTGTCATTTTTTTCTCTGTGTCCTCAGTAAATCACCAAACATTTATGAAAACAACTTTGTCTTTTAGCAAAATGCTGACACAAGTGCTTTGGGAAATAAAATATTACAATCCATTTTGGATCTTCAAAATCGTATTGAGGCACTCAGCAATTACTGCCTTATGATGTAATATTGATTACAACCTAGCTCGCTTATTGACCCAACAGCATATTAATTATTGATGGAAATGGTCTGCCTGAGAGCCTAATTCAGTTGAACATAGTTGTCATCACACTCATGGTAAAGTTGCATTCATCATCAGAAGTGTTCCCTGCTGGACAATTAGAGCGTCCTGCCCAGTGTGGCTCCGTGAGTGGTCGCTTCATACCTAAACAAGCCAAAGAATGATGAATATGGTGTTTATTAGGACCTGAATTATGTCTCTCATACTTCGCTGGTTTTGTCCTATTGACTCTAAGTTCCAGCTCCCAGAGTGGGAGAGACAACTAAATGTTTTATCTATTAGTGACTTTTCTCAATTACAGCAAGAAAAATCCTTTCAGTGTACATAGATATTCCTTTCATAGCATTGCTATGGACACATATTACTTCTGCCTGAAAGAAAGTATTATCATTTAATACACTGAACTGTAGCTTCCAACTGGGTGACTGGACCACGTGATTCCATTTGTCCCCAACAGTGTTACAGAAACAAGTGTCATGATACCATTGCTATAAGAAACCAAGAAAGCCTGGAGATTTTTGAGAACAGAAAAACATTTGCACATAAAGAAATCCTGGAACACTGAAAAAGTAAAATAAATAAAATAAAATAAAACTCTCCTATGTGCCCTCACATACAGAGTAAAGCTATCTGTGCCTGCACATATTTAAAAAAAAAAAATGAAAGCGAAAACATACATCTACTGCTACATTCTCTTTCTAGAAAATTTGACATGGCTAGCTGGTGGATTTAAACTAATGAGGAAAGGTAGACCACTGGCAGAAGTGATTACTAAAAAAAGTCCTCATCCTTATCAGACAGCTACTGCTTCTCCTGATGGCTTCCTGTTTGGGGGGATGGACCAGGATTCCATGTGGACCATGAGAGAAGAAGTGATACCTTATAATGAGTTGCTTCTTATAGATCCAGAACATAATCTCATCAAAGGACTTGTGTTTACTCCAATAGGTTTTGGTCCCTGATGGCCTCCTGAACTTGGTTCACCTGAGAACTTCATGCCACTTAGATCCCCTAGGATCTAATGTGTGCACCAATGATGCTTTGCCTCATGATTATGAACATTTTCCATGGGCTCCGTGGCTTCCATGGGCGAACTGGCAGTCAGGTGAGAGAGAGAGCCCAAGTTAGTTTCTTATAATGTCCTTATGAGATCAAGGTTCACAGGAAGTGCACACAAAGTCACCGAAGAGACTGATTTGAGCAAACCTTACACAAATAATGAATATGCCTTCATCCAAGAAGTACAGTAGGACACCATTATTTTCAGAACTCCCATGTTCCTTTTGGACACTAGAAGTAGCACCACCCATGATATTCCCATGCTTGTATCCCAAACTTTTAGAGTCAGGTTGGCCTCTTCACAGATCCCAAGGTGTTTAGTGTGTGTGTGTGTGTGTGTGTGTGTGTGTGTGTGTGTGTGTGTGTGATGTGTCATATGTTATGGAGAGGTTGCTTCCTATCAGGGACATATCAAGGACATATTATATCATGACAAATATCTGGAGACTGAGTCAGTGCACAGGTATGTCCTAAATAATGAGCTCTAAAGCCAGAGATAAAAAGTGAGAAGTCCACACGCAGACGTCCAGAAATCTAAATTTTGTTTTAAGCCCTTGACAGTGTATTGGCCATGGGAAACTCTATTTCCCTTTTGGCTTCTCAGTTCTTAATTCATATTAAGATTTCCTTGTCTTAATCTACCTCTCCTCAAACCTTTACTCCCAGGATTAAAACAGAATACATAACTTAGGATATTAAACCATGTATATTTAGCGGACATTAAATATACATAAACAAGTACCTCTGTTCTCACACACATCCAAACACAAGCCCATGCATACATAAAGTACGTGGTATATTGTGCTTATGGTTCTGAAGGACTCGAGCTTCCTTTCCTCCTCAATACTCACACGTTTCTGATCTTGAAGTCATTGGACAGGTTCATATCACCATATGGTCCTTGGCCTGCTCTTTCATGTCATGGCTTTGAGTAAACATTTTCCCGGGTCCTTTTATACACAGCAATGCCTAATGATAACTTTACTATACATAGATGCAACAAGACTTATGTTCATATATCTCAACACAGCCAGGCTAAATGTAATCCCTCCTACACTCAAGCCCCCCAGAGCTGATTCCATAAATGTCTACCACACACAGCCATGCAGTGAAGTGTGGTAGAAAGAAGACAAGGGGAAAGCAATTGGTTTTTTAACCAATTGCAGTAGCCATATCTTCACTTCCGGAACTTTCTTAAACATATCACTGCATGAACGCATTGCTAGGGGCTCAGGTGTGGCCATGCATGTGAGGGAGACTGCAGCTAAAGCTTTTTGACAGATCTAACTCTGTCGGCCATCCGTGTAGAGGCAGGAGCTAGAACAAGGAAGTCATTAGTGCTTCATCTCTCTGCCTCTGGGCCATGGAGACTCTTGCTTCTGCTTATCCATAAGCTCCCACTCCCCATTGCTTTCCCTGATCATCCTTTGCTTACTGTAGTGCTGACAACCCTACATAACCTTTCAGCCTTGGCACCTGTCACTGACTGACTGGGATCTGTGATTCTTAGTCAGTCTTGGGAAGGGAAGGTGATTAAGGTTCAACTAATAGTCCATGAGCTGGCCTGTGCCTGGGGAGGTGAAAGTTATGTTACCTGCTGCCCACCCTTCAGAATTGTGGACAGAGTTGGATTCTTACCGCTGCATCAGAACTCACTAAATCCAGGGGACTTTTTAACTCCATTTTTTTAACCACTCTTTTAAATTATTTCTAGCTTCCCCACTGCCTTTCTCCACCAATTTATTTCTAAATGTATTGAAATGCCCAAGACTCTGTCGTCCTCCTTTCTTTCTCCGGTCTCCTCCTATCTTTTCTTGTCCCCCTCATCCCTCTATATCACACACCTCACCCTATCAGCCACTCTTAGTCACTACTTCAACTCCCTGATTTCTGTGGATTTTCAGTGCCATCCCCACCCTACCAATAGGAAACTCGACTCTGACTACCCAATCTCTTCGGATCCTCCCCCTGGAGTCTGAAGTCCATGGGTATCACTGGAGAGTATGATATGTACTTGAAGATTAGGACCCCTAAACATCAACATCATGGTCTCCAACTTCACCACCCTCTGATAATCCTGCTCTCTCCTGGGTCTGTCTCTAGGATTTCTCATTAAAAATGGTTCCACTATATAAGTCCCTAGCTCGAAGTCTTGCAAAAAGCACATATGCAGTCAATTAATTTGGATGTGGGGATGGAAATAGGTGAATATCAACTAAAAAGTGATAACAGATTGTAACTTCAAACAAAAGTGGGTACATTATTGTGTAACTTCTACAAGGTGGTACCGATCAAAACAAGTGAATTTCTGGAGGGGAAACTCTGTATGACTTGAATCTCTCCCTGAGTAAACAATGAAGAAATACCATGAGAATGCCAATAAATGTGGTATTTCTAGATCAGAAAAAAAAAAAAAAAAAGCTTCCAAATTGTATCCTGTGATTCCTCACTATTATACTCTAACTCACATATGTTCCAGAAAGTTCCCTCACCTACAATTTCATAAAGGAAATAGAGGGATCATTAAGAGCCCCCCAGATCCTGGCTTTCCTCTCCCTTCCCCGCCCTTCATCAATTTCACATTTACCAGCACCTGCTCTGCTCATTCCTTTCCTCTTGCTCAGCAGAGGAGCCTCTCCTCTAGCCAAGGACTGACCTCCAACTTGTGCTCTGATGTCCTCTCCTTCCAGCTCTTCAGGAACTGTCCCCAGTCTCCGCAGATCTCCAACCTCTCCTCTCTACTTA
The DNA here is from genome assembly GCA_003697995.1 of Taxidea taxus jeffersonii. Lineage (NCBI taxonomy): Eukaryota > Metazoa > Chordata > Mammalia > Carnivora > Mustelidae > Taxidea > Taxidea taxus. The sequence continues at coordinate 26,098 of RCUC01132187.1, read as the reverse complement.
CTGGTCTACTTCAGCCTATTCATAGGTCCTTATGGGTCCCCATCTCAAAAACTTTCCCTTTAGTCCTGCTTCTCAATCCTACCTATTGCCAAGGTGCTTGCTTCCGTTTTTAGGTGTGTTGCAGTCTACAGTTGTCTCGGCCTCCTCATCACTCATACAGGGTCCCCATAAGATCTGTTCCTTCTCAGATCCTGAGTGACCTCTGGCTTCTAGATTCCATGACCTGTGTACACATGAACCCACAGCAGGATGTGACCATAATGACCTAACTCTCCTCAAATACATTAGTTCTTTGACACCTCTTTTTCTTGGTCTTTCTTTTGTTCTTCTGAGCTCTCTTACCAATTCCTCTACTTTAATATTGGGGTTCCCAGGGTTTCCAACCTACATCCCTTTCTCTTCTCACTCTTCATACTTTTAATGCCTACTCTCATAGACCCTCCTTTAGACTACCACCCGCTTGGCTCCAGACTGAAGTATCTTCCAGATTATTTCACAGTTTCTACGTGAATGTCCCACAGTAGGTTGACATCAGATATGTCTAAAACTAAACTCAGACCCCCTACCCTGCCTCTTTTAGCCCCTTGGCCCTATATGACATCTGCATAATGACTACATTCCATCTTCACCATCCACATATGATGACCCCTGTCTCTGCATTGCCCCCCATCTTGGTATATGATGTCATCAGTTTACCCAGTCCAGAGACCTTCCCATTACCCCTGACCCCCAGACTTCTTTCACATCCCAAATCAGACTGGTCTCTAACTGCTGCTAATTTTACCTTCTAAATGACCTCTTCCTCCCTATTTTCACCATTACTGTCTTGCCTCCATCCCTCCCCAGTTCTTCCACTGGTCAGTGGCTCTTATGAGGCTTACATGCCCTCCTTGTGTGACCTGACTAACCTAACTCTCTTGATTTTTTGATGATGTGACTAAGATCCTGCTTTTATGACTCTTAATATAGCACAACTCCCATCTCTCCCCATTCTACTTATTCAACCCTCATTTCTAGTTACATCAGAGTTGGAAGCTCCCCCACATCTCCAGACTTGCTCTTTTCTGCAGCCTCGACACACACTGGGCTTCTGCTTGGGAAGGGTGTTCTTTGCCTACCTTCATCTTTTTTTTTAAATTTTTATTTAAACATATAATGTAACCCCACCATCCTCTCCCAAGACCCCTCCCCGCCAACCCCCTCAGTTTGTTTTATGACGTTAAGAGTCTCTTTTGGTTTGTCTCCCTCCCAATCCCATATTGTTTCATTTATTCTTTTCCTACCCCCTTAACCCCCACCCCGGTTGCATCTCCACTTCCTCACATCAGGGAGATCATATGATATTTGTCTTTCTCCAATTGACTTATTTCGCTAAGCATAATACCCTCTAGTTCCATCCATGTCGTCGAAAATGGCAAGATTTCATTTCTTTTGATGGCTGCATAGTATTCCATTGTATAAATATACCACATCTTCTTTATCCATTCGTCTGTTGATGGACATCTAGGTTCTTTCCATAACTTGGCTATTGTGGACATTGCTGCTATAAACATTCGGGTGCACGTGCCCCTTTGGATCACTACATTTGTATCTTTAGGGTAAATACCCAGTAGTGCAATTGCTGGGTCATAAGGTAGCTCTATTTTCAATTTTTTGAAGAACCTCCATGCTGTTTTCCAGAGTGGTTGCACCAGCTTGCATTCCCACCAACAGTGTAGGAGGGTTCCCCTTTCTCCGCATCCTCGCCAGCATCTGTTATTTCCTGACTTGTTAATTTTAGCCATTCTGACTGGTGTGAGGTGGTATCTCATTGTGGTTTTGATTTGTATTTCCCTGATGCCCAGTGATGTGGAGCAGTTTTTCATGTGTCTGTTGGCCATCTGGATATCTTCTTTGCAGAAATGTCTGTTCATGCCCTCTGCCCATTTCTTGATTGGATTATTTGTTCTTTGGGTGTTGAGTTTGCTAAGCTCTTTATAGATTTTGGATACTAGCGCTTTATCTGATATGTCGTTTGCAAATATCTTCTCCCATTCTGTCAGTTGTCTTTTGGTTTTGTTAACTGTTTCCTTTGCTGTGCAAAAGCTTTTGATCTTGATGAAGTCCCAATAGTTCATTTTTGCCCTTGCTTCCCTTGCCTTTGACGTTATTCCTAGGAAGAAGTTGCTGTGGCTGAGGTCGAAGAGATTGCTGCCTGTGTTCTCCTCAAGGATTTTGATGGATTCCTTTCTCACGTTGAGGTCCTTCATCCATTTTGAGTCTATTTTCGTGTGTGGTGTAAGGAAATGGTCCAATTTCATTTTTCTGCATGTGGCTGTCCAATTTTCCCAACACCATTTGTTGAAGACGCTGTCTTTTTTCCATTGGATATTCTTTCCTGCTTTGTCCAAGATTAGTTGACCATAGAGTTGAGGATCTATTTCCGGGCTCTCTATTCTGCTCCATTGATCTATGTGTCTGTTTTTGTGCCAGTACCATACTGTCTTGATGATGACAGCTTTGTAACAGAGCTTGAAGTCTGGAATTGTGATGTCACCAACTTTGGCTTTCTTTTTTCAATATTCCTTTGGCTATTCGAGGTCTTTTCTGGTTCCATATAAATTTTAGGGTTATTTGTTCCATTTCTTTGAAAAAATTGGATGGGATTTTGATAGGCATTGCATTAAATGTGTAGATAGCTTTAGGTAGCATAGACATTTTCACAATATTTATTCTTCCAATCCATGAGCATGGAACATTTTTCCATTTCTTTGTGTCTTCCTCAATTTCTTTCATGAGTACTTTATAGTTTTCTGAGTATAGATTCTCTGCCTCTCTGGTTAGGTTTATTCCTAGGTGTCTTATGGTTTTGGGTGTAACTATAAATGGGATTGACTCCTGAATTTCTCTTTCTTCTGCCTTGTTGTTGGTGTAAAGAAATGCAACTGATTTCTGTGCATTGATTTTATATCCTGACACTTTACTGAATTCCTATACAAGCTCTAGCAGTTTTGGAGTGGAGCCTTTTGGGTTTTCCACATATAGTATCATATCATCTGCAAAGAATGATAGTTTGACTTCTTCTTTGCTGATTTGGATGCCTTTAATTTCTTTTTGTTGTCTGATTGCTGAGGCTAGGACTTCTAGTACTATGTTGAATAGCAGTGGTGATAACGGACATCCCTGCCATGTTCCTGACCTTAGCGGAAAAGCTCTCAGTTTTTCTCCATTGAGAATGATACTTGCGGTGGGTTTTTCATAGATGGCTTTGATAATATTGAGGTATGTGCCCTCTATCCCTACACTTTGAAGAGTTTTGATCAGGAAGGGATGCTGTACTTTGCCAAATGCTTTTTCAGCATCTATTGAGAGTATCATATGGTTCTTGCTCTTTCTTTTATTAATGTACTGTATCACATTGATTAATTTGCAGATGTTGAACCAACCTTGCTGCCCTGGAATAAATCCCACAGGACCATGTCTACCTTTATCTTAATCCCTGTGTTTGATGCTTTTGCAAAGCATCTCAGGTATTAACTCCCAAAGGAAGCCTCTCCTAGCTGAGTCAGAGCTTCTGTGGATTGCAATTGTGGGTTTACTTGGTCAGGCAGGGATGGATGCCACCACCCCCAGCCCGTCCCAGGATGCAGTTCAGCTCCCAGCACAGCCAGACACCCAGCATGTAGACGCCCTGTATGCACACAGCACAGGAAGACCACAGTCAAAACCGACTGACATTCTGAATTTGTTTTATATTTTAACCACCTCACCCTCCCTCTATTTGCCTTCACAACGACATTTCTTATGACCTGACTTCTAGTTGACAGTTTCCTTTCATTATCCCCAAGTATAATTTACTGGCTCACTTTTCTTCCTTCTAGTTTATTTTTATAGCATTTCTATTCATTTCTGGAGTAACAACTAGTCTTAAAAGCTTATTCTTTTTGAGAAAACAAGCATGAAAACCAGTGAAAGGTATTATAAAGAGAATCCTTTGTGTCCTACCTACACATCATCGGAACTGGCTAACAGCAGTTATATATATATGTATATATATATACATATATATATATACACATACACACACACACACACACACACACACACACACACCTTCTGAAGAGACATAAGGGCTCGTGTTTTAATAGTTTTCATGTTTTTCCCTTTTTCACTATCTCCTTATAGAAATTTCTCATCATGTTCTCTAGGTTATTGCAAATTCTGCCAGTATCATTAAAACTATGTTCAAGCCATCTATTTTTTATGCATAATTACTTATTTCAGAGATTTTAGCATTCACAGAACTGATTTTTTTCACTATTTTCTGAATTATTTTGTTAATCGATATAAGGAATTTAAAGCTCCTGATTCATCACATTGCTTTTTCACCCAGAGTTGGCTTAATGAGATCCTCACCAATAGCTGACAAAGGTGTTATATTTCTTAACTATGAAGGTAGGGAACAAAGGACTAAAAACATTCTTCATAATGGAAAGAAGAGAAAGAGGAAAATAAGTATTGAGATAGCACCATAGGGAATCCAAGTATATTTACCTTGCTTATTTAAATTAATTCAACTGGAAATATTGTTTAAAGAAGAATTTTTCACACTACCTTATACATCTAGAACTGAAACAGATGCATTTTGTTTTAAAATATGACCATTTGAATGCCTTTTTTCCCCCACAATTCCATGTTTTGTCTCATCTTCCTCTTGTGGGGAACTGGTTCATTAATTACTTTATGTTAATTTGGGGGATATGGTCACAAAATACACACATATACACACAGACATACCTTTAGAGTGAAAAATTCTTTCATTTTTTTTAAAGATTTTATTTATTTATTTAACAGAGAGAGATCACAAGCAGCAGAAAGGCAGGCAGAGATAAAGGGTGAAGCAGGTTCCCTGCTGAGCAGAGAGCCCAATGTGGGGCTCGATCCCAGGACCCTGAGATCATGACCTGAGCCAAAGGCAGAGGCTCAACCCACCATGCCACCCAGGCACCCCTGAAAAATTCTTTCTTGTAGTTCATAATATTTCATTGCATATGAAGTCAACTTTCCTAAATCCTTTGTTAATGAACATTTATGTTGTTTCAAACATTTTTGGCATCACAGATAACACTGTAGGGGTAACAATGCACATATGCCATTTCACATATATGTAAGAATCTCTGTAGAATACTCTCAGAATGGAAATGACTTGATCAAAGGCTATGTGCATTTGTAATTTTGGTATCTATTTCCAGATTACTATCCATCAAAGTAGAAATATATGTGTATATCTCTACCTATCTATCATGTTTCTATGCATATCAAAATCAGTAACATAAGACTGGTTGGCATTTCTAAAGGCTTTTGAACTTTTGAGGCAAGAGGAACAGTTGAAAATTCCTCCCTTCCTGGGGCTTCTGTCAGTTTCTGACAGAAGTAATTGAGAGAAGGGAGTACATGCAATCCTCCGTGCAGAAGTATAACAGCAAAATTCAAAACATTGTTAATTGCATAAACACGATTGTATGCTGAATTTGGTCTGCACATTACAAACTGCATGTACTAAAATAATCCTGAGTATGTTTCCACGGCATTTCATTGTTAATGCAAATTTTAATTTTTAAAATGATTTTAGGTTCACGGGAAAGTTGCAATTTCACAAAAATTGCACAGATAGCACAGTTCTCATATACTCCCACCCAGTTCTACTATCAACACCTTACATTAGTATGTGTGTTTGTTAAAATTGTCGAACCAATATTGATACATTATTAATAACTAAAGCCCATTCATATTACAGACTTCTTTAGTTTTTACATTTTGGGTTTTTGTTGTTTTTTTTTATTCTGTCTTCCAGACTCTCCATCCGAGGTACCACATTCCTGTCCACCTTGATACTACTTGACGTAACTTGTCAACCTCGTTGTTCCTCACTCTGAAATATCATTGCCCATTGATGACCCACTTCTCAAATGGGGGATTCTGTGGGCTGCAGTTTGTGTCACCGAATTAATACATTGACAAGACCAAGGTGACCGTATAGGGTTGTAGGACATTTGGGAGGTGACAAGGTCATTAGGGCATGGGTCATAAGGTCATTAGCACCCTTACAAAAGTGGTCTTGGAGAGCTAGCCCCTTCTGCCTTGTGAAGGCACAACCTGCAGTCTATGACTCAGCAGAGGGCCTCCCTTGATGGTGCTTGTACCAAGCTTGATCTTGGCCCTCCAGCCTCCAGAACTGTGAAAAATAATTTATGTTGTTTATAAGCTACCCAGCCTGTGGTAGTTTGTTATAGCAGAGTGACAGACTAAGACAGAAGATTGTTCTTCCCTCACACCCACCATACCTGAGGGCCAGAATAAGGCATTAAGCTCCCCTTTGCTTCCCTGTGCTGCCTCCAGACCATCACTCATCTTCAGCTTTCATTAGCTCTGCTCCCAATGAGAGTAACACCATTAATCAGTCCTACCTCCTCCTCATTGCTGCCTGCACCATCATCCTGGTCACTTCTTTCATTTCTGAACATTTTACCTTCTGGATCACTGGCTTCTTCTCTATTCCTACATCTAATCATACCTTCCACTTACATCCCTGCATGATCCTTGGATCTCAACACCCACACAGATGTACCCCCCATGATCCACATGGATGGCTGTTCACACCTTGACCTTGAAGCTCTGTGCTTCCTCATCTTCCATGACCTCTCCCACAATGCACTTTGGCCACTTTATCTCAGGTCCTACATCAGAAAATGATTGGTTCTGACATTTTACTCCCCAAGTTGTTAACCACCAACATATTTGGCCAAGAATATTCCACTGCGAAATTTCTGAGCCTTAATGCAATTTTCAGCTCACTTAAACTTTTCATTTTCTCACCATCCCTTTGGCTTTCCGTTCCTTCATTATACCACTTAAGGTCATCATTAAAATCCTTCCTCTTCTGTCAACTCCTTTCTTTCTCTTTTCCTGTCTGGTACTTGAATGGCAACCCTCCAACCTGAATGGACATTTCCTTCTGATATCTGAAGCCTTCAACGGAGTGGCTGAACATTGCTAGAGAAAAAAGCACAGACTGTCCTCAACATATCCTTCCCATGTCTTCATCTCAGATTTCATGTGGGAATGAATACCTCTATTCCCCTTGGGTTTCCCCTCTCATAGGTGGTCATCTCATAAATTTTCCTTCCTCATAGCCCCAGTGGAAAGCCTTGCCTCATAATTCACAGAATGAATAGAGGTCACCAGATGGGAGACCTCTACTGTTCCCTCCGAACTCATAAATATGTCCACATTTCAGCTCAGTTCTCTCTTCCCATAACAACTGATCAACTGTTCCTCCTTTTATCAGAACCCAGTCCTTCCAGATGTGCTGTGGGTCTCATCTGTCTCATTTTTTTTTCCTTAGAGAGGGAAAGAGACAGAGGGAGAGGAGGGGCAGAGGGAGAGGAAAATAGAGAATCTTAAGCAGGCTCCATGCCCAGCACAGAGCCCGATGCATAGCTTGATCTCACAGCCCTGAGATCATGACCTGAGCCAAAATTAAGAGTCAGGAGCTTAACCAACGGAGCAACCCATGTGCCCCAGGTCCCCTCTCTACTTCACATTGTATTGCTCCTTCTGCCATCTTCTCTATCCTGTATCATCAATCCCTATGCCTTTCCAGATTATTCCCGACAGCTTGTAAACATGTTCTAGGAGTGTCCTCTATGAACAAAATAAAACAAAGCCCCACATCTCCCTTGGCCATCCATTCCTTTGCAGACCCATCTGCTCTACCCCATCATGGCCAAGTTTCTCTAAATAGTTGTCTCCAAGTGTTTCCTGTACCTCTACAACTTCCGCTTGCTCCTCAATGGACCACAGTCTGGTTTCCAGCCTTCCTACATCTTGAAAACCACTTTTTTCAAGACCGTCTCCATGTTGTTCTACAATGGTTATTTTTGGTTTTTATCTCACTGTAGTTGTCCCTGCTAATGATCTTTTTCTCTTGACCCCTGTGACATCACTCCCTCTTGGCTCTAGGATTTTTTAGGGGTGTGCTCCCACTTACCCTTTGGGCTCCTCTTCATTTTTAAATGGTGAGCCCGAAGGACCCAATCTTGGATCATTTACTCTTATCCTTTGAAATTCTATTTGTAGAGGACAGCCTCCATTATCAAGGGCTCAGATCATATCTCAATGACTCTGAGTGCATTTTATCCTTACCGAAGTTTTTTCCCAATAAACCTCTTACATTTCTAATCCCATACTAGAGTCTACTTCTTGGAGAACTTGAACTAACCCAAGAAATGGGAGGGCAATTTTTTTCTTCAACAAAGGTATGACTACTCACACCTTAAGAAAACACCATTGGAAACTTAGCAAAAGGAAAATTTTTAGGGAGCTTTGTGACTTTCCATGGTGGGGGTTGGGAGGGCAGCTGCTTGACTGAAATGATAGGAGCAAGGTGAGTCACATCACATTCACTCGGTCTTTCATGAGGAGCCACAACACACTTTGGTGAGCCAGGCAGATTTCAGTGAGCAGGTCCAACTGAGGCAAGAACGCACTTAGAAGGAAGGAGTAATTTTTCCACATACTGGATTTTAAGGAATCATTCGGAAAAACAACCTATGTGCCTTTGAAAACATAAAGCCACTAAAGTTTAAGAAAGAGCACAGGTCATTAATGAGGCTCTAAGTTTAAAATGTCAGTGCCACCCTTGGATAGCAGGTGGAGGGGAAATGGAAACAAACATTCCTCATGGCAAAGTCACACCTCAAGTAAGACCTAGAGATTTAGGCTGCCACCACAACAAATTCCAAAACTTTTTTTTTTTAAGATTTTTATTTATTTATTTGACAGAGATCACAAGTAGGCAGAGAGGCAGGCAGAGAGAGAGATTGGAGGAAGCAGGCTCCCTGCTGAGAGGAAAGCCTGATGCGGGGCTCGATCCCAGGACCCTGGAATCATGACCTGAGCCGAAGGCAGAGGCTTTAACCCACTGAGCCACCCAGGCGCCCCGCAAATTCCTAAACTTTCCCAAAAGTGGCAAAATGCCTGGATATCAGATTGAGGAAAATGAAAATAATTAGAATTTAATTCTTCGGACTTCGAACCTGCAAGAGCAAAATGCTTGAAATTTCACCTAAAGAAATTTATTTCTAAGGGGATTTAATTCTTCAGCTCTAATATCTCTCTGAAACTCATAATAATGAGAGGGGCTTAATATCAAAAGTTAGAATTTCATCATGGAAAGGGCCTTCATGTTTTATTGTTGTGTTTTCTTAATATGGTAAGTGGATATCTTGGCAGAACCACTGATGGACTATTTTGAACATGACATCCGGAACAGGAAGTAGAATGAGAAGTGATTCTTAGTTTTGAGTCAGGATAGCCCTGAAGTCGCTTTAGTTACTGTATTCTTCAGTCCCACCTTGGGGAGTCAGGAGGGTCAAATCTATGCTGCCCACCCATGCTTCCAATGGAATATTTAAAGGTATTCTTAAGCAGAGTTGATGTTAGGTGGGCACACTTGTGAGACGGGACTAGGGTTGCTTTGTTTGCATTAACGCAGGATGAAGAGCCACACCTGAGTCACCACAGGCTTCTATACTAACTTCAGAACTGTTGGGGGGTGAGAGGGTGGGCATGTATGGAAGAGGGTGACTATTTATTATCCATCCTTGCCATTTACCTTCACGGGAAGGGAAAGTTCAATGTAAATAAGACTCCTGATTTTTCTCTGTCGCCTTCATATTCTTCTTTGCAGGGGAGTACAAGTAACTTCTGAAATGAGAGAAGACAACCCAATCAGATCCACCTTCTTCCCTTTCTCTTGTGGTCTGCCTCCCCGCAGAGAGCAGCTGTTCTCCACTGCCCATCCAGAAAGGACTGTATTGCCTTGGTTCTATCTGTTCCAGGATGGGAGGTTCTGGAGTCCACTGAGCAATCATGCTACATTACATATCACATCTCAGAGACCTCACCAGCACCTAGCTTCCTTGTGGGGAGCTGCCTCCAGACCGTGTGCGTTCACAAGATTCTTGCTCCATGTGGTAACCGGCACAGTCCTTCCCTCCCTGGTGGGAAGTGCTGGAGAATGGGGGCCCCAGCAGTTTGGTCAGTAGAGATGCATGCTCCCTAACTCCTAAATTGCATGCATCACAGAGGACAATTAGTTTAAAAGGAGGCTGTTGTGCACCTGGACTTTGAGTGCTGGTAGAATTACTAGCAATATGGTGAGAATCATTCTAAGGAGCTTTATGGCTTCATGGAAGAGGGATTTAAAACTGGTGTCATTGCATAAGAAGGAGTTCAGACAAATATGGCAATGTTTTCTTATTACATTTTATCTAAATGACAGTGATTTGCAAGACCTTTCTTAGCATCTGACATGAGAAGTGAAAGGGATTTACAGCGCTGGTTTAAAACAAGGCTTTGTGTTGTTTTATTTATTTCCTTAAACAATGTACCAGAAAGGGCTGGATCACGTTTTTGTGGGAGAATGGCTGTGGAATTTGTAATAAGGGGGTTTTGCTTCACTGAATTGCTGGAAGGTATTCTGAGATAGTTTTTCCTATTGTGTTATCCGAAGTCACCCGTGATCCCAGGGGTAGAAGGAAGATCTCTGGAGGCTGGTGTGACAGTAGTTCAAGACGGTCACACCATGGAACAATTGCTTTGGTTTAAGGAGTTATAGGGGCACAAAGGAGTGTGTAGCCCCAGATTGCCTCAGAATGTAGAGATGAGATTATTTCAGTAAATCATCGCCAACTGCCTGCCCACTTGTCCACATTTTCTTGACCATATTAGCGAGAGCAAAGGAACGTCCTCACTCCCTTGGCTTTGACAATCATCTGGTAAGTAGCAACTACTCCACCTGTCGGTATTTGTGGTTATAATTTCAGAACAGCAACTTTGATACAGAATTCATAATGCCACCAATTTATTTCTAATCTCTAGAAGGACTGAAATAATTTCAGATAAAGCCAGGGTAAAATTTCCCAACTTTGCTCCTAAACAGACCTTCTGGAATCCCACCAGGGATGAGAATCCTTCTTTATCAAGCTCTGCACAAGACAACTGTGGGGTATTTGGAAGAGTCTTGAACATATCAGTAATTGAGACACCCCCTTCCCCAGATAGCAGAGGCACAGAGAGAGTGACCCCACGTGGTACCCAAGTTCCATGAAGATAGCTATGCTCGGAGGGTGCCAGGGGCCCTTAGGAGTTTAATGCCAGTGACATTTTTAGATCACGAGAGTGTTTCCTTGAAATAAAGACTGCCTCTCCACATCACTCTCCTGACAGTGAATTCTTTAACCCATGCCTTGGGCTAAGCTAGATGTCTTCATCTTCATGAACCACACACTTTGTATGAATAAGGATGGGTTTGACATCCCAGAGGATATAATTTATGCCTTCTGCTTATGAAAAATATCTTTAAAGAAGGAAGATGCTAAGCAGAATTGCAGGTTTCCCACATGCACTATCATTAGAGAAGAAACTGCACAAATTTTATTTTCTTTCACTTAAAAACAACATATACCTAGCAGCAATGTCCACAATAGCCAAGTTATGGAAAGAACCTAGATGTCCATCAACAGATGAATGGATAAAGAAGATGTGGTATATATATACGATGGAATACTATGCAGCCATCAAAAGAAATGAAATCTTACCATTTGCGACGACATGGATGGAACTAGAGCGTATTATGCTTAGCGAAATAAGTCAACTGGAGAAAGACAACTATCACATGATCTCCCTGATATGAGGAAGTGGAGATGCAACGGGGGTGGGAGTTAAGGTGGTAGGAAAAGTAAAAATGAAAGAAGATGGGATCGGGAGGGAGACAAACCAAAAGAGACTCTTAATGTCATAAAACAAACTGAGGGGGGTGGGGGGAAGAGGGGTTGGGAGAGGGTGGTGGGGTTACATTATATGTTTAAATAAAGCTTAAATAAAGTTAAAAAAAACCATATAATTTAAAGAAGGGAAATTTTGGAGGATTTTGCATTTGCTTTCGCAAGTTAACAAAATGAAAGGAGCCGTTTTAATGCATGTCCCATTTAGCGCTGTCCCCTCACACCTCGGCTACCCCGTCCCAAGTGCTGTATTCTGTGTTCACTGTGGAAATCAGGCTCAGGTTGAGTCACGCTGTAGGATTCACATGTGTACGCGCACATAGAAATGTGCCTATGGGGCTTGGCCATGTCTGTTAGTTTCCGATCAATTTGGGCTAGTACGGGGACTGACTGGAGACCCGACAAAATAGACCCGACAAAATAGGTAAGAAGACAAGGGCAGGCACCTTGCTCAGCAGGCATCCAGCCATGTGTAAGCATCTCTGGGTGGGTCAGTTACCCCCTGGGCTAGTGTAGAGTAAGGAGGCTCTGAGACCGGATCCCACAGCATTCAGAGAGCTTCTCATAGATGCACGTGCTGGTGTCTGCCCCAGAAGGCAGGGCAGGTGCAGGTGGTCCTTCCCAGAAATGCCTTCTCGGAGCAGCCTAGTTGGAGAGAGTGGGTCCATCACATTCCCTTCATAAAAGGCCTCTTCAGAGAAGATCCGGGAAGCTCAGTCAGGCCCAGACACACCGCAGGTTCTCAATGGGCTGTTCTGCTGTGGGGTTTCAGTCAAAGAACCCAAGCTTCAGCCAATTCATTCTTGATAAGACAGCCCTCCCCACTGCCATTTTGGTGACGCACTTAGGTCAAGTCAACCTTTGCAGGTAATGTTGGTTCACCAGATAATGTTGATTCATTGTTTTCCTCTTTTTGTTTTAGGATTTTATTTAGTTATTTGCCAGAGAGAGAGAGAGAGCACAAGCAGGGGTAGCAGCTGGTAGAGGGAGAAGCAGGCTACCTGCTGAGCAAGGAGCCCAGTACAGGACTCAATCCTAGGACCCTGGGGTCATGACTTGAGCTGAAGGCAGATGCTCAACTGAGTGAGCCACCCGGGTGTCCCTCGTTGTTTTTCTATAGAGTTCAATGTCGAATTCCACAGCAGCTCCAGCACTCCCTGGCCGCAGGTGTCCACAGGCAGCGTCTGTGCCCTGGGGACAAGCACCAAGGCCATCACCCTAAAGGCACAGGTCCTGAGCTTGTGTTCTGGGGCTTTTAGGCAGGCAAGACCAAAACAGGTTTGATGTGAAGTGTGTCCGCTCTCTTCTCCTATGATTGTTTTCTTAATTACCTCCAAAACTCGGGCTGTGAGCACAGTACATGCCCAGTGTTTTCTAGTTCGGTGTGCATATGAGTGTGCATGTGTGCGTGCGCGTGTGGAAAACTCAGTCTATATGAGATACTCTGACAACCAATCTGAATTTAAATAGATCAGGCAATACTCGGATTTCATGCTCTACGCAAAAGCACGGTAAGCCCATTCACATAAAGTAAACATCTTTGTCTTTGAGGAGGGTCTTATCCTGTAGGAACAAAAGTTCAAAGGATTAAAGAACGACATTACCATGGCCTGTGGGTCTGAGCCCATGTGGGGTTTTGATTATACTATGCAAATCTTAATATTGATCTTCCATGTGGTGAATATCAGAATTGCCTTTTTTCATACATTTTCAGTGTTAAGTGATGACTGTGTAAAGCATGTAAATAAGCAGACAACAGAAAGCAGTGATATTTAGACTGGGAACACAGGGGTTTCTAGTTTCTCCAGAAAATTTAAATTTAATTTTAAAATTTCTATATAAAATACTTAGAAAAATTTAAACAAGCTACAATTTGAAAGCATCAACAAATGTCTGGCCCTGTATTGTGTACAAAAGCAGGATAGGTCCCTCAGCCTAAATAAAACATCTTTATCTTCCAGGAATTTTTCTGTGTTTCAGAAACAAGAGTTCACCCTGTTTAAATAGTACTGCTACCTGCCGCCTGTTTCTGAGCCTCTGTAATTTTTTATTCTCATACATTTTGGGGAATATCCATCATTTATATAGTGAAAATCATACTTGTCCTGTCCCATGTTTTTAACACTGATGATTACTGCCTAAAGCATTTAGAGATAAGAAATCAGAATTTTACAAAGTAGCAATTCTTTGTTTTTTGCTGCTGATCCTGTTAGGTCCGCTATAAAGCATGGATGAGAACACTTATCTCTGAAGGTTGTTGTGATTCATTAAAAACGCAGCGCATACCCAGGCACCCTGCTTGTGCTGGACACTGGTCGGCTCTGTGCTCCTTCCTCCTACATTTTGTCCTTTCCTTGTCTTCCTTCTCTGTTTCCTTCCTTTTCTGTGAAATAGTAGATACTGAAATAGCTCACGGTGCACATTCCATGATGTTCCCTGAGGGAACACAACCGCACACCAGCAGGCTCTGCTCTCCTCTGTGCTGGGGGTCCCGCATCTACTCTGCGCCCCATAGCTTCCCATTTCCCCGGTCAGTGCACCGCTTCTGTTTGGGTCTACACTTAGATTGTAGGTATGTTTCTAGCCGAGGCCTTATGAAACCCAAATATCAAAATAAGCCGAACCAGAACCAAGATTTTTAAAATATGAGGAGGTATTTCAAGCATTTCAATCCCACTAAAAATATCGGTATGCTTGTAATCACTCTTAAGGTTATAATCATGGTTTTGATGAGAGTGGTACTTAGAATAAATATAAAGTAACTTTAAGAAAGAATAACACAGGGATGGAAGAGGTTCAGGGAGAGAGAGGGAGAGAGACCTAGAAATGGAAAGATTTCTGGTCTTTCTCTTTCCTTTGTGTACCAGCTGCTGTGTCTTCTCCCTGGTCACTGTCCTCCCAGCACCCGGACAAGCTCTCCTCAGTCTTAAGATATGTCAAGATAGGACTCAGAGAGGTGTTTCTGATCACGGCCAACTTACTAGGGCCCCCCGCCCCCACGTTTTTCTGCAGCATCGTCTGCCTACAGCTGTCACCACATGGCCCCAGGGATGGGAAAACCCACTTACTGTCTCTCTTAGGAACCGTGACCACCTTCCCAGAGGAAACCTTGTTACATTTACCTCTGAAAGCAGGTGGCGTCACTCTGGGTCTGACAAATCCTGAGCCCTCATTCGATGTCCGATTGGTGAATCCGTGAGGATAAGGTAGAGAAAAGAGATAGCAAGAAGGAAATAAGGAAAAGGCGTGATAAAAAAGGAGCTTCCAGACGAGGAAATGTGAAGTAATGCCTGACAATTGAGAACATTCCAGTGGGAATCTTCTTCTCCCATCCTCTCTGGTAGCAATAACGGCCCCCCCAGGAAGAAACCACAGGGCCTGGAGCAGAAGAACCCCCCCCACACCCCCGGGATGAGCAGCGGCCGACTTCACAGGCTGCTCAAGGTGAGAAAACTCTGGCCGGCTCCTTCCAGGACAAAGAGTTTCTGGTCTAACTGAAATCCATCTTGGTTGGTCTTACCCAGTTCTCTTATAGGGAGTCGCACGGGTTTAGTTTAAATGATGACGTTTATAAAAGGCCTGTATGCAGTAAGTTGCCCTTTAATGGTTTATTTTGTTATAACGGAATTCGTTGCAGATGATTGATCTGGGAGTGGTTGTTCCTGAACCCCAGCTGGCTGAGACATTTCCGCCCATTCAAGCAGAGGTTACTCCTTGTCACCTCCACCTGCTTCTCACCCTCCGGGCCGGCATTGTGGTGGCCAGGGACTGAGGCAGAGGGGCAGGGAGAGAGCAGCTAACTTCTTCACACACATCTTTCTGTTTCTGTTCCAGGCATTTTTTGGCTTCTGCCTGCCTCCGGCCCGTTTCCAACCTCCTCCACCTCTTGTAATGTCTCTTCAGCTGGCTGCCCTAGGACCCTGTCCCCTGTCTCCCATCTCCACCTTCCTTAACCTGGTTCTCCCTTTCACATGTCCACCGACAGCTGAAATTCGTCCGATAATTGCTAATTCTAAGAATGTGGGAAAATGGACATCCACTCTCCCATTTAGCAATGGGAAGACTGAGAGCACCTTGGAGTGGCTTTCCTAAGATCACACACTCATTTAGTGACAGCACTGGAAACTATTTTTATCCTTCTGTAGTCTTTCTCCAGAGAAGCCAGAGGGTCTCTCCAGCTATCAGTGAACTCAAAGCCTGCCCTAATTCTTCAAAGTCTGTGAAGCACAGTGCATTGTCTGGTGTCATCCACAACTGGCCTTGTAAATAACATACTACTGAACTCCTGGTATGGAATGACCAGTGCCTAGTAAAAGATAACAAAGGAATATTAGACAGCACCAAGTATCTTCACAGCGGGTGTCTGATAGACCCATTCCCCATTCTAGCTCCTTCCCAGCTTCTTTGTCCATATCTTTGAAGCCCTCTGAATCTAATGCTTAAAGTCTGCTAAATCCAAATATCAGTACTTTATTTTTTCAGTAATGAATTTGCTATAAAATTTTGAAGAGAGACAGCCTAAACAGCTGCTGGGTTGAGCGAAGTGTTGTCTAATGACATGGACAGTAACCAAGATTGTATTCCCTGCAGAGATCAAGGAATTGGGGAGTAGAACTTAAAATTTACCTGATATCCTAGTAAGATTTCTCTGCTTTGGCCTTAACACTGGATAACATGGCAACACGGCCTTGGCTGGCCAGGGTCCTGCTGGGAACCTCTTACTCTGCTGTGCCTCCCGGCCCCTTGGAGGAATAATCGTGGTTCTTCTCTCTATCCCTTCTTGCCTTCTGTACTTGGCTTCTATACACACTTTACATTAGAAATGATCTAACCTATTGGCTGCCCACGGGAAATATCTTTAGATTTATTCATTTATTGATGGAGCAGGTCAACTGGAAATTTAGTCTAATATATATTTAAATGAAAATAAGAAGAATAGACCTTGATTTCTATATATCACAGCAGTTGTACCCCAGCCAAGCTCATTTATTTGGAGATCTCAGCCACTGCACCTTTTAAAAAGTGAGTATTAGGTAAAATTGAATCAGCATACTAACAATATTTTTGCTCATGTATTTCTTTATTCTAATCTACTATGTGCCCCTTCCAATCACGTAATGGGATTATATGATACAATTTGGACTTCCCAGATCTGTTTCCGTTTGCCCCCTAAAGGCTATCTGACAAATACTGGGTATGTATTTCTGGAGAGCAAATAGACTCCCTTTCTCAGTGAAGGGCATTTTGTAATTCAAATTCATTATCAAGGAATGCAAGATCACATTAAATATATGGAAAATAATCTTCCCGTTGAGAAGCAGCTGAATTTCCATGATCAAAATATGTAAAATTCCTACCATATAACAGGTTTTCTTTTTACTATAGAACACAGACAGACATTAATATTTCTACTAAATCTCATCCTTGTGCTTATTAGATTATAATATTGGTTCCAACCTTGCCCAAATAAGTTCAACTTTAAAACTACTAAATGAGACCACGTAGTTTCCTCTTTCCCTTCTTTGGGACTAGTCAGCCCTCCCTGTTCTCATGGGTACCAACAGTCGGAAACCATGTTAGACTCGGACTTAAAATAGTTGATTTTCCAGCCTGCCCTAGTTCCATTTATGATCCAGTCTTTAGAGTCTCTCATTCTACATTGGAAAGAGATTTGTGAAATCCTATGTTTACCAGAAAAAGCCAAAACTAAAGGTAGCAAATAAATGGCCCACATGCAGAAATACAATACCTTTGAATGTTGAGCATAAATTTGTTGCTCAAGTTTCTTCTTTATGGCTGTTTCCTCTGTTCAGCAAGTAACCAGTGCAGACCTTTCCACCTGAGGGCTGCCTACCTTGGGGAGGACCTCTGTGATCCCAGAGCACGGCGACAAGAGGCACCAGGGGTGTGCCTCAGCAGCAAGAGCTTGGGACTGACCTTCTGCATGATGCCCAGACTCAGCTCATTCTGTGGTCGTCCCACCTGGAGCCGGTCCCGTGCCTCCTGTCTTTGCTGGCTTATCACCCTTCCCAGTGACACATCAAGTGGGAAACTCACAGGAGTGTCTTGCTGAGCCCTCTGCTGACACCTGCAGAGCCATCTTTGGAAAACCAAGTCTCCTGGAAGGAACTCACCCAAAACATGACCTTGAAAGGTTTGGAAAGGTCCTTTAAGTCCCTGGTGCATTCAGGGATAATTCAGTGATAATTATCAACATAAAATTCAGGAAGTTAATTATCAACATTGAAAAATCAGAAAGCAAAAACAGAGCCCTGATCTTGGAATCATAAAGTGTGTTCTCTCTTGGGCTCTGGCACCAAAGCTTAGTGACACTGAGGACACTGAGAATGGTCCTTGGCCTTGCCAGGCCTTGATGAACAATGGAAGGGTTGCACTTTGATCACTAAGATCGGGCTCCTGAGCTAACACTCTGAGCTTGTGGAGCCTTCCAGGAGACTCAGCTCTATGATTTCAGTGCACAGGGGCTCCCCAAGGGATGGATCAGAATAACTTGTCCCCTGAAGCCAATCTAAACAGTCTTGGTACACTTCCCCCCAGAGAAGTAAGCTGCTGTTTCCCCCTCTCCCTGTTTTTAGAAACACACACCCGGGAAGCCCGGCCAAGGTGATCAAGGATGCCATTAACCTGCCTGGCTCCCCAGGACCCTAGGATGTACTCTCCCTGCCGAAACTGCTTCCCCACCATCTACCTCACCTGCAAAATGCTTTGACCTCATGTGAAGCCTAGAACACCCTTTACTCTAAACAAATACATTTTGTGCCAACATGAATCAATGCACTTACATGATGGCTGCTGTTTGAACACATCATTGTCAGCCTTCCCTGTTATCATCCTCTTCTGCTTCCACAACTACTCGCAGAAATTAGTTTCAATATCTTAGAGCTGCATTGAAGGTTTTGTACATCAATGACACCAGCCTGGAAAATTGTGTCATCTCTGAAAAGCTACCATTAGCAAGATCAAGATTTATTGGCTTCTCAGACCGCCACGCCCAACGTGATTGGGAACACAGTTTCATAACAGCCAAGTGATGAAGGTATTTATTCCAGTTTACTTTTTATATATTTATATATCCAATTTGATGTGTTTTTGAACTGCTGGCTTCCCAGTGCATTATTGGTTAAGAAAGCACTTAACATCAATTTATTCCCAAAATAGTGACAGTAAGCTTTATTTTCCTTTTTTTTTTTAAATTAAGACTTTACTTTTTAAAAGGAGTTTTGACTTCATAGCAAAATTGAGGGCAAGGTATAAAGATTTCCCATATACTCCTGCCTCCACATGAGCATAGCCTACCCTCCACCTCCTCCAGAGTAGTACATTCGTTACCGTGGTTCATTTGCTGCAGTTGATGAACCTACATTGACACATTCTGGTCCACAGTTTATACTGGACATATTTGATATATTATGACAATCTGCAGTTTATATTACGGTTCACTCTGGGGTTGTACAGTCTATGGGCTTGGATAAATGTGTGATGACATGAATCTCTAATTATTGTATCCTACAGAGTATGTTCACTTCCCTAGGCATCCCTGTGCCCTGCCTATTCATCCCACCCCAGTGTCCAAACTTCTGGCAGCTGCTGATCTTTTTATTGTCTCTGTAATTTTGTCTCTTTCAGAATGTCGTAGAGTTGGAAGCATGCAGGATGTAGCCTTTTCTGATTGGCTTCTTTCACGAAATAATAGGCATGTAAGGTCTTTCCATGCATTTTCATGGCTTGCTAGCTCATTGCTTTTAGCACTGACTAGTGTTCCACGTCTGGATGGACCACAGTTTGTCTGTCCATCCACATCCCATGAAGGGCATCGTCGCTGCTCCCAAAGGTTACATTTTAATAACTTAGTTGACTGCTACCAGCCAAGATTCTCCACTGTAGAATCGTACACTTCCCTTTGAAGGTAATCCATGGGTAGACACCTGGGTGTGTATAAGACCCTGTCCGTCATCAAACTTCTCTTACTGGTTCGAGCACCCACCTAGGAATGGGTGACTCCTTCACCCTTTCCGTACTTATTAGTTAGCATCACAGTGCAAATGAAAACTTCCTCTCCCCCTATTCATATGTTTGTTTATGTCAGGGTCAACTCGCGTATTTTTATTTTATCCAGTAGGTCATTGTCTATTACGTTAAATATTTATTTTGATGCGCAGATTTTGACAGATTGGGTGAAGGCAGCTCTTGTAACTCCTGACTCCCTTCTACATGTTCCTGGGATGCCTTAGGGACCTGTTTATGTTCTGGTGCATTAAAATGTTCCAGGCTCCTCTTGTGCTTTTCCTGGCTCAGCTCTGGGATTAGCTACCTTCCCAAGGAGTCCTGGTTCTTCTCAGCAGGAAATGTTATTTAGAAGCCAAAATCTCAATGCTAGGCTATATGTGTATTGCATTCTTCTCCAACTTCATAGACTAAACCAGGAGCTCACTCTAATCATTTTTTGAAGACATCCAGGATGGCAAGGAAAGAAGAAATTGAAACTTGGCATTTCAGAACACATGGATTGTGATATTGTACTCATATTATGCCTCCCTACAGATTTCTATGCCAAGTGAACTGGTCTGCTTTTGGTTTTTGAAATTGCTTGATTTTAATGGCAGTGACTGATATTTCTGCATCATTTGTTCTAAACATAGGTGTAAAGAGGAGGACAGAATAAACTGGCTAAAGTAGTACGTGTGCACCATAGAAAAATAATGCTCTGTGTTACGTCATGAAATATCTTCTGCAGGCTTTGTTTAAAGTTACATATATCTCATTTCCCATAATTACATGTTATTGTTCCATTGCTATGACAATTGTAAGAAAATTATTTCTATAGAAACTATATTTTTTATTCTTCTATTAACTTTTCTATTAGATTGAAAATGTGTTTAGTGGATTGCTGAATTCACTGTCAAAAAATGGTAAAACATTAAATAGAATCACCTTAATTATTTCCAACTAAAGTTCTCAGGTCTTACTATATTTGAAATGTAGCTAACATAGGTCATATTTCCTCCTTTTCAGCTGCAATGTCATTTTCAGTCCTGAAGTCTGTTGTCAGTGGTCATTATGATTTCTAGTAAAAATCCCTTATTTTATTGTGGACATTTGTTCCCTGTGTCCTTACAATATTGGCTGGGAGAATATTTCATGACAACTTCTACTATTAATTTTGGTTGTATCTACCACCCATTAAGTGTCTTGTCTACACATTCTATCTTCATGACGAGGTTATGTTTTTACTCTTTCCAACATCTGGGGAAAACAGCTGGAGACCCAATGTCTCAGGGCTGCGTTTAGAATTGGATCTCCAGAATCTCGTGCAGCCCTACATGTCCACAGCCCACTTTGGTTTCATTGTAAAGCACTGTTTAGTATTCATGCTAGGGAAACATTACCCCTTTCATTAAACTAGCTAATGCGCCCAAAGCACAAACAATGTAGCTGCGCATGAATTCCAATTTTGTGTTGATCTCTTTCTTTATGGTGATAAGTGTGTTTTGAAATTCGCCATGGATCAGCCAAACTTTTAGTTGTCAGTGTATCTCCTCTCTGACACTGTATCTATCAAATAATTAATAATTTTTCAGCCAAAACATATATTTCTCCAGAGAGTTCATGCACTGAAAGGCATATTCTACAAATAACTTAGTCCACTCACCACTGGGAAGGAGCGTCCATGCACTGAGCTGACTACACACAGATGTGGGTCTCTACTAATTGACACAGACTTGTTTCGATGATCAGCTGAAAAGTACAAGCAGAGTCGTGTTGTCCCCCTTGAAACACGGAGCGTGACTGCCTAGGAACAAGAGTAGGATTGCTTGTGCCTCGGAGATGGAATTAGGGCTAATCTTACTTTTCTCTTTACAACATTCTGAAATGACAAAAGCATGTCAAATTGACTCTTTGGGGAACTCAGTTACCAGAGTTCTAATTGTCAAAGGACACTCAAGAGTAGCCTGGAAAATAGTCTGTGGGCAACTCAGAACTGAGGCTGTGAGCAAACACAGCCCGACAAGTGTCAGTAACAAAATAAGCACACTAGGTCTCTGTAGATTGGATATTAATACAATCTTGTACATATTACCTGTCCTTTTAAAAAATATGGGGAGCTATTAATCAGATGACTGATATTAATGAATGTTTCTAATTGTGAAGTATCTCTGCCTCACAAATGTGCAATTTCCATTTTTTATTATACTCTTAGAGTAGATCTGCCAGTATTATATTTATCAGTTGATGATCTATATTATAAATGATATTGAAAACCTTTTTAATTCCTTCCATGTCTATTAAGAAGACAGATTTTCATGTATTTGAATGAGTATATGTGTAGTTACAGATGTGTATGTATGTGTAATTTAATATATATTTCTATCCTTGTGAAATGCATTTCTTAGAGATTTTCCAATTCATTACAAAAAGTGTTACATTTTATTCTCTTGAACTATGTTGTTATTTTATTGTTCTTATAATTCTTTTTTTTAAAGATTTTATTTATTTATTTGACAGGGAGAGATCACAAGTAGGCAGAGAGGCAGGCAGAGAGAGAGAGGAGGCAGCAAGCTCCGCGCTGAGGACCAGCGGGACCATGGGACCCAGGACCGTGGGACTATGACTTGAGCCAAAGGCAGATGCTCAACAACTGAGCCACCCAGGTGCCCCTATTCTTGTAATTCTTAATAGTATTCTTTTCTGTCTTTTTCAATGGCCATTTGGTTCAGGGAAATCTATGCACTCTGTCCTATCCTCAGCACCATCCTTTGTAGAATGGAATCGGTAACACCTTCCCCATAAGGTAGTTAGATTCAGTGAGGATAAAATGCTCACACAGCAGCCTACCCATGGCAAACTGGCCATAGTTGCCAAGCCAGTCATGCATCCCACGGTCTCTGGCTGGTTCTAGCCCTGAGACATGTCTCTCTGTAGCGTCTTTCCTTGACTGAGCTCTCAGACGATCTCACACATCATGGTCACTCCTGTCTTCCAGAACCACCACCAGGGTCTTCTGGCTTGCGTCTGGGTGGTTTGTTCCTTTGGATTCCTGGGCATGGCCAGGCAGATCACCGGAGTTCAGACACCTGTCCCTCCTGAAACACAACCCCTGGGAAGGGCAGAGGGTTCCTTAGCAGCTCTGCAAGGGAATCAGCGCATGAGAATGATTCCTGTTCTTTGGGATTTTGAGAATTTTGACTTTTAGCATCCCTACAGCAGCCTACTGGAGTTATACAGTGTGTTCTCTTTTGCTGGATGTAAATGGTCTTCAAAGAAATTTAGCCTACATGCTTCAGTAGTATTTACTATGGCTTTGAAAGCAAGTAACACTCTTGAACGTAGATCAAACCCGTAGGAGCAGAAAGGAGCCAGGGACAGAAGTGTGAATGGGGTTAAAACCTCTTCTTAACCACAAATCTTTTTGAATTTTATTCCCTCACCCAGCACAGAACAGCTCTCTGGATAGAACCACAGATTTTATTTTATTTTTGCGTCAGGGAAGTGTCCATAAACTTTGGCTCCTCCCTCACACTGTGCTGTCCCCATTGACGAAGCTGTCCAATAGGACGTTGGCACGTTGGCTCGGGGCCTTCGGATCTGCAGCAGCCCTCCTGCTCTGCTCTGGGTGTGCTCCTGTACCTGCTGGGTTGGAATGCCCCGGCTGCAGGCAGACCTGGTCCCTAGGCTGCATCTTTTCAGTTCCGGGGCCTTTTGCAATTTTTTTAATTCCTTTCAGCAACCATGTCTACATTTGCATAATAATAATAATAATACAAATACTTGATAATAATACAACTCTTGGCATTACACCCGTATCCAACAGGTATCACAATCTCCACCTTACAGGTGAGACACCTGAGCTGGAACAGCAGAGCTGAAACCCGTCCCTCCTCTTAGGCTGAGGTCATGGTGCTTTCCTAGATGAGCCGGAATCAGCCTTCCGTTTCTCAGGGGAAAGTATGTGTGCACAATGCTGTGGGTAGCCATATTTTGTTGTTCATATATTATAAAATGATGGTGAAAAACTTGATCCCTTTTGAGAGACTACATATGCAAGCAGACCGTGGTCATACCATATATGAATCTAGAAGTCTGACTCAGACGTCCGCAGTGACCACCCCAGAATGACCAGGACACAATAACTGACAGCTTTCTCATTGTCCTCCCCCTTGCAAGTCAGGACCAACCAGAGGAAGTCGAACGGGTGCCACAGACCAATCACCTAGGAGCCCTCTTTAGTTTGCCCACCTCCAGCTTCCCTTTGCCTACAGCCTGCAATCAGGACACCTCTGAAGCCTTCCCTCTTTTCACCAAAGCTTTTACTCTTCCTCATCTGCATTGGAGTCTCTTCCTTAAGCATGTGATGGTAATCGAGTCCCTTGCTGCCGGAAGCTGGTGCGCGTTCTTATTTGGGTGGTCTTTGTTTGCTTTCATGCTCTTGAAGAGCAAGGTGTGAGGTTGGAAGGATGCGCCCTCCTCAGCGGGGCTGTCCTCAATGACACCACAAAGCAGATGCTTGGGAGGCAGTTTCCTCCCACCGCGCTTCCCCACAAGCAGAGCAGTTTCGTCCTCAAAGAGTAACTGCAATTGCTACATGAGACCCCAGCTCAACGAGCTGGTCCTCTCCTATGATACAAATGAATAATAAATCTTCCCATTTTTGCTCCCTCCAGCTGTCTCAGTGCTCTGGAAATGCATTTTCAAATTTTTAGATGCTTCACTCTACTTGAGTGGTTCCTGGCTGCCCGATCTGTATGGCCTCGCCTTCCATGGCAGTCAGGCCATTGCCCGCTCTGCCTCCTCTGGATGTTGCTGTCATCCGCAGAGCTCCGCAGTGGCTTATCTTGTAGTATTTTATGGTTGATTTGCATAGTTTGTGAATTGATTTCTGTCTGAGTCTTATCACTGAAACCACAGCCAAAATCTCTCCAGAAGCTTAAAGAGAATGAGGGGAAATTACCAACTTCACTGAAGAAAAAGACAAGAAGGAAATGATCATCGACCTTGTCACCTTGACAGGTCACCCTGGAAAGGACAAGAGAAGATGGGACCAGCAAGAGTGGTTTGGTTTTTGTTTTGTGTTTAATTTTCATTCCTGTCCAGGAACTCTTAGATGAATGGTGTTTTTTTTTTTAATATAGATATATATAGAGACAGATAGGTAGATAGAGATATATATTTATATAGATATAAATAAACTTGTTATGAATTATAAATGACACTTGCTTTTTTATGAATGGGAGAGACAACTAAAGCCCCTAACTGGGAGGTTACTTCAGACAGAAAGGATGAATTAACAAATAACAGAGAATTACAACATACAGCTGCTTACCGAAAGGAGTAACAATGTTTTAATTGAGCTAATAACCAAAAAATGATTTAATATAAGAATGTGCAGGGCATAATACCCTGTCCATCCCCATGCATCCACCACAAATACTAAACAGACGTTGACATTTTGTCTATGAGCCCTGGAACCTTTCCCAGTTTCCCCTCACTTTGACCTTCTCAGAGGCAACAGGTCCCACAAGCCGGTGTGTAGTAGGAGGAGAAAGGGATGCAGCCCGCAGACCCAGGTGCCGGTGATGGGTCCTGAGCATTGTCCCCATCCTGCTGCGTCAGAAGAGCAGGACTCACAGCGCTGGCAGAGGAGGGGTGGGAGGTGGGACCTCTGCCCTCTAGCATCCCCTCCTTTGTCTCTTGTTCTCCAAGGACCCTTTGTAAAGGTACAGTGGGAGGCTGTCCTCTTTGGAGGAGCACTGCCTAGAAATTTGCTTCCCCTAAGTGTGGGACCTCAGGGTCACCACAGGGGCTAAGCAACCCCAGTTCCTTGTTTGCAGGGGAGCCCCGGTGTCTCTGGGAACACCGCTCCTGGGAAGGGGCAGCGGGCTTCCTGTCTGATTTGCATTTGGACATGTCGATTAAGTAGGGACCAATGCTGAGAAACTGTTCCTGGACTGAGGTCCACTCTGGGATACGCTGCCTCTTAGAATAGACCCGAGTGTGGGCCCAGCTCCACAAGGTTCCACATAGTAGGTATCCTGCTCTCCACCTTCGGGCGATTCAAAACAAAGCCTACACTTCTCCTGGAGGAGGGACCCCGGGGGAGGCCACGTGCAATCCCACATTTGTCCGACAGGGGCCGGTTCTGGGAGAACCAGGCCTGGCCCAGGTCCCCTTCTGCTCCTGGGCTCTACTTCTGGTCCCTAGGCCTCTGTCAGTAGCCATTGCCAACTTGAGGGTGGGGAGCTGGGCTTTTCCAG
>ML102032.1:16480-29848 GCA_003697995.1 Taxidea taxus jeffersonii | reverse complement strand
TTTTATGAACCTACCCACAGGATTCAGATGTGTGGTATGGGGAGACTTATTTGACAATTATTCTCAATCTAACTTATGTTTAACTTTTTATGTATTAGAGTTCATTTACTTAGCTAAGGTGTAGAGGATGCTTCAGGGAGGGGCCCATGGTTCATTCATCGTAATGGTATGCCACTGGGAACACAGAAAGCACTAGGGAGAGAGGCTGGAGTTAGTTACACTTACCGACAGCCCCAAACTGACTTTCCCCTTCCACTTCTTATTGTCTATGGATGATACTATACATTCATTTGTTTTTCCATTAATTCCATTCATTCACTTAAGCATTTACTGGCCATTGCCATACCCCCTGTGAGAGTGACAGGGACACTCCACATTCCATGTGATAAAGGTTCTGCTGCCACTATGGACAGAATGTTATGGAAGTCCAGAAAAGAAAGCAATTAGTTTTTTGGTGAATCTATAAATTCCTCAAGAAGAGGTGACATAGATGATGTGAACTGGGCAGTGAAGGTTGAGCAGAGAGAGATAGAACTGGCAGGCATTCTAAGATAAGAAAAAGAGTATGATAGGAAGGAGCCAAGGTCAAAGGGTGACACTACTTGGAAAGCAGAATGAATGGTATCAAGTGGCTAGAAGGAGGGTGAACAACTATAGAGGTAGTAGTAAGAGAGGAGGACGGTGATTGGAGAGAAGGAGAGGGTCAGACTATGGCCTTCATCTTGTGGGGGAGGTCACCTACAGGTCCTTAGGAAGGATAATTACTCCATTAGATCTGTGTTTTGGGTTTTGGAATTATAAATTTGGCCACAGTACAGAATGAGTAAGTAATAGGTGAGAATTTGTAGGCTGAGAACATGACCATGGAGGTATCACAAGGATAGAAAGGTAGATGAGGTCTTGGTCTTCTGAAATGACTGTGAAGATCCAGAGTAGAAGGTAGTGGTTGGATGGACTGAGTTTTGTCCCTACTTCTCTCCTGCTGCCTCTCCATCCATCAGTGAGCCCCTCCCCAGAGATTCCTCTCAAGCTGTCAACTTGGGCTACTGGGTGAGTAGTGATGTCATTAACAAAGACAGATACCAAAAAGAAGTACATATTTGTGGAGAAGAAATATGAGCATGGTTTTTTGAAGCAAAGAATTTAATTGCCTGTAAGACACCATGATGAAGTGTTCAGAAAGCAAGAAGGAGATGAAAAATGAACATGTCTACTTGGAGTTACTAAAAAAGATGAAATAGCAGGAGCCTTGAGAATGGGTGGGATTTGGACATGATTTTGAGAAGATTTGAGTTTAGAATATTTTATCTGCATTGAGCAAGAAGAAAATTGATATGGTTGAGTGTTATTTTAGTTGTTTCTTCTGCTTAGGATGATAATGAATAAATGAGTCTCACAAAGAAAGAGATAGTTAATTTTATTACGAATTTATGAGTTAAATAGTACCGACTAACCAACCAACCAACCAACAAATAGTGATGGACTAAATAGAAGTGTTAGATGATAGCCTATGGAAATATTAAAACTTCACTGCTCTGGCCTGTAAATAGGCCTTCCAAATCCATAATTTGGTCTGAGAAGCACTATCCATTATTGAAGGAGAAAGGAGATGGAGATTTATTGGAACTACCAGGAAGATATTATGCACAAGAAAGAAACCGTTATTTATAATGTACTCTGGTAATTATACATCCAGAATCTATTATTAAAGTGAATTTCATTATCCTTTTAATTGTTATAATTTCTTTACCTTCTCAAGAGCTCAACAAACTTTCTCATATAAATGAAATTTTAATTAAGTTAATAGCTATACCTTATACATCATTTTTAAAGATAAGGGCTAAAGTAAAGTAAAATAGAGAAAAAGAAACACTTTGCTTGACTTGCCCCAATTTTTCAGAAAGGTTAGGAAGTGATGAATGATAACACAACAATCTTGGTCTCCACCAGAAATATTTCTGAGCTCCTAGTTATAGATATTACTTTTATATGGTTGTTTAAACCAAACTGCAAGTAGAATACTTTATATACATTTTTTTTTCTTTAAGCTTTTTTAATTTAAACATATAATGTAACCCCACCACCCTCTCCCAACACCTCTCCCCCCAACCCCCCTCAGTTTGTTTTATGACATTAAGAGTCTCTTTTGGTTTGTCTCCCTCCCGATCCCATCTTGTTTCATTTTTTCTTTTCCTACCACCTTAACCCCCACCCCGTTGCATCTCCACTTCCTCATATCAGGGAGATCATGTGGTAGTTGTCTTTCTTCAGTTGACTTATTTCACTAAGCATAATATGCTCTAGTTCCATCCATGTCATCGCAAATGGTAAGATTTCATTTCTTTTGATGGCTGCATAGTATTCCATTGTATATATATACCACCTCTGCTTTATCCATTCATCTGTTGATGGACATCTAGGTTCTTTCCATAACTTGGCTATTGTGGACATTGCTGCTATAAACATTTGAGTACACGTGCCCCTTATGATCACTACGTTTGTATCTTTAGGGTAAATACCCAGTAGTGCAATTGCTGGGTCATAAGGTAGTTCTATTTTCAGTTTTTTGGGGAACCTCCATGCTGTTTTCCAGAGTGGCTGCACCAGCTTGCATTCCCACCAACAGTGTAGGAGGGTTCCCCTTTCTCCACATCCTCGCCAGCATCTGTCATTTCCTGACTTGTTCATTTTAGCCATTCTGACTGGTGTGAGGTGGTATCTCATTGTGGTTTTGATTTATATTTCCCTGATGCCCAGTGATGTGGAGCACTTTTTCATGTGTCTGTTGGCCATCTGGATGTCTTCTTTGCAGAAATGTCTGTTCATGTCCTCTGCCCATTTCTTGATTGGATTATTTGTTCTTTGGGTGTTGAGTTTGCTAAGCTCTTTATAGATTTTGGATACTAGCCCTTTATCTGATATGTCGTTTGCAAATATCTTCTCCCACTCTGTCAGTTGTCTTTTGGTTTTGTTGACTGTTTCCTTTGCTGTGCAAAAGCTTTTGATCTTGATGAAGTCCCAATAGTTCATTTTTTCCCTTGCTTCCCTTGCCTTTGGCGTTGTTCCTAGGAAGAAGTTGCTGCGACTGAGGTCGAAGAGGTTGCTGCCTGTGTTCTCCTCAAGGATTTTGATGGATTCCTTTCTCACATTGATGTCCTTCATCCATTTTGAGTCTATTTTCGTGTGTGGTGTAAGGAAGTGGTCCAATTTCATTTTTCTGCATGTGGCTGTCCAATTTTCCCAACACCATTTGTTGAAGAGGCTGTCTTTTTCCCATTGGATATTCTTTCCTGCTTTGTCGAAGATTAGTTGACCATAGAGTTGAGGGTCTATTTCTGGGCCCTCTATTCTGTTCCATTGATCTATGTGTCTGTTTTTGTGCCAGTACCATACTGTCTTGATGATGACAGCTTTGTAATAGAGCTTGAAGTCTGGAATTGGATGCCACCAACTTTGGCTTTCTTTTTCAATATTCCTTTGGCTATTTGAGGTCTTTTCTGGTTCCATATAAATTTTAGGATTATTTGTTCCATTTCTTTGAAAAAATTGGATGGGAGTTTGATAGGCATTGCATTAAATGTGTAGATAGCTTCAGGTAGCATAGACATTTTCACAATATTTATTCTTCCAATCCATGAGCATGGAACATTTTTCCATTTCTTTGTGTCTTCCTCAATTTCTTTCATGAGTACTTTATAGTTCTCTGAGTATAGATTCTTTGCCTCTTTGGTTAGGTTTATTCCTAGGTATCTTATGGTTTTGGGTATAATTGTAAATGGGATTGACTCCTTAATTTCTCTTTCTTCTGTCTTGTTGTTTGTGTAAAGAAATGCAACTGATTTCTGTGCATTGATTTTATATCCTGACACTTCACTGAATTCCTGTACAAGCTCTAGCAGTTTTGGAGTAGAGCCTTTTGGGTTTTCCACATATAGTATCACATCATCTACAAAGAGCGATAGTTTGACTTCTTCTTTGTCGATTTGGATGCCTTTAATTTCTTTTTGTTACATTTAATTCTAATGAGACTAAAATCTTCGATATTTATTTGCTATCCAAATTTTCTTTCAAGTATGAATAAAACTTTAAAAATCTCAGTATTATTTAAATTGTTGTGTATTTTATACAGGATAAGAGTAATTTATCTACAGAAACTTATGTAATGTCAAAGAACCTTTTTTCTTCTATAACTTTATGCTTCTAGGCTCTTCATGTCTTTTGTGAGAAAATGACTTAAATATAAGATTATTAAACTGACTTTGATTCTTAACCGTTCCTTATTTTGTACCTGCCACCACCATACAATAATTGAAAAGCATTAGAAGCATGCATATATGTGGGGCAAACGTCAGGGTATATGACCATAGTCTTACCATTAGAAAATCTACAAATTTAATTTAACAAGCATGTATTGAGTCTCCATGATGGAAAAGGCATATACTAGGTACTTGGTGATACTCCAAATGAGTAAGGCATAGCTTCCCTCTTCAAGAAACATATTGCTTAAAAAAATAAAAAAGAAACATATTGCCTAATGTATTAGCTACAGATCATGATATGCTAACTCTAACAGAAAGATGACTTGTGGTTTGGGAAAACAGAATACTTTTACATACATCATTTCATGTGATCCTTTTAAGAAGACAGTAAGTGAATTGTATGGTCTTAGAGCTGATGGGGGGTGGAGTGAAGCTATCACTCATGTTCTCTGCTGCCTTCAGTTTGGTTATGGTACTCAATGAGTATGCTGTAAATGGTGTTTACTCAACAAAGGGTTCTTCAATGAGAAACAAGCATGAAAATTCAGAGTTAATTTAGAGCAACTGTGCTTCTAATCTACTGAACATTGTGCTAATTCAAAATACAAAAATGTAATTCTCCTTGTCTAGAAATTAAATTCTAAGATTGTAATGATAAAAAAAATTAAAAATTCCATTAGAATTCCTCAGTATTTTTGTATGCTTTGTGATTTTTTTTTTCATGTCTCTGTGTGCCCTCTGTGGCCTTTTCTTCATTTCTCTTATATATCACACTGTCCTTGGGTGTTTCTCATTTCTGCACCAGAGCAGATGACAGTAGGTGTCCTACCTCTTCTTTTATGGTACAGTGGATGTACTCTAGCCCAAACACCATGTACTGGAGTCCAAGAGTAACAGATCTTCATTACTTCCCAAAGTCAGTGGACTTCACAGTAGCAGAAAGCTCAGAGGCACTAGGTTGTGTCTAACCCCTGAGTCTTGTATGTATTATTTCCTTATATTGCCTATTATAATTAGCATATGTGTTATTCTAACTGTGCTATGTAATGAAATATTACACAACCCCAGAAAAACAATCTTAAAAGAGATTTGTTTTTATAAAAATTTAATTGAGGGCGCCTGGGTGGCTCAGTGGGTTAAGCCGCTGCCTTCGGCTCAGGTCATGATCCCAGGGTCCTGGGATCGAGTCCCGCATCGGGCTCTCTGCTTAGCAGGGAGCCTGCTTCTCCCCTCCCCTCTCTGCCTGACTCTCTGCCTACTTGTGTAATCTCTGTCAGTCAAATAAATTAAAAAAAAATTAATTGAATGTTTTTCAAAGACTTTGTAATGCTGCTATTGAAAAGGCAAGTGTCAATTCAGGGAAAACATAAAAATTTGGAAAGATTCTACACTCAAATTGCATTTCATCTGTCTTTAAAGTGTGGTTAATGCAAGAGGAACAAAGAGCTACAACCATATTCAAAGAAAAGATCTTGGTCTACAGACAAGATTTGTGGATAAATATGTATTTATTATTTATGTGTTTAAATCTGATTTTTTACAAAGTATATTTCAGTACTTTTGTTAACTTCTTGTCTTATGTGTCTGTTAAAAATTATTTAACCAGTGAAGGTATCTGGCAGGTAAGGCAGTGGGGGCTCCCTAAGTTTTGGCAACCAGTTCAATAGATACCTCTGATTCCTCTAACTTTTCATGAAAAGCAAATGGCCATCCAGAAGCCCTTAGGAAATGTTGCTAGAGTCTTTCAAAACCTGTATTTGTCTTCATATCTCACATTTATTTTAATTATTTTATTTTAAAAATTTGCACATTCCTTTAAAACTTTGCAAGGATTATTCTGAAATAGCTCTGCCTTCATCTATTGTTTTTGTTTCCTTTATACCTTATTTATTCTTTTTTAAATATTTTATTTATTTATTTGTCAGAGAGAGAAAGAGAGAATAGAAGAGCAATAGGCAGAGGGAGAAGCAGACTCCCTGTCGAGCAGGGAGCCGGATGGGGGACTCAATCCCAGGAATCCAGGATCATGACCCAAGCAGAAAGCAGATGCCTAACTGACTAAGCCACCCAGGTGTTCCTACCTTATTTATACTTAATTTACTATTAATTAATATTTATGTCAATATATGCTGTCTGTTATTTTCTTGTTTAAGCTTTCCCCATCGCTATTTCTTCTAAATCTATCATGGAAGAAAGACTTATTTGCATAATTTTCTGTTTCTGACAACCAGCTCATCTCCCCAATGTTACCCTGGGGTATGGCAGTGCAAACAGCTAAACTTCAAGAAGGACCTGAACAGCAATAGGTAGAGAAGCATTAAAACAAAATAAATACTTGTTTGAAACAAGAGGACTCAAAATAGATGTGAAAGAAATATTGAACTACAGATTATGATTTGTCCCTGAATGACATCTGAAAAGAAACTAGAATGATTTCTAAATGAAGCCTGAGAAATTTTTTAAACAGGACTAGAGATACCAACATTAATCATGGCCATGAAAGCCCTGGAGTGTTGGGAACTATACTGAAATTTGCCTCCTGGTCTGAGTATGAAATGCAAAGTGAGCTCCTTCAGAAAGGGATTTTGCCACAGGGAATATGCATATACTGCACACATATTTTCAAGTAGGGGGTTCAGGTTTTCAGGTGATTGGGACAGGGATTTTTTTTTTTTTAATAGAAAACTGTAAAATGGGCTATGAGCTTTCCTGGAGAAGAAGTATTTATAGAACCTTTCTGTTTATTTTGTGGGTAGAAAAAATAATTTTATTTGTTTTTCAGACTTGTTAACTCTCCTGGTATGGTTTTATAAATACCAACCCTACCTCACAGAGGAATAAACAAGTCACAAATTTCAAGGATGTGGTAGAAATAGAATCAAAGCTACTTATTCAACCTCCTCCTGTCTTATTTATCTATCCATCCTACCGCACAAGAACCTATGTAATTAATATATTGCTGAACTGCTGAACTGTTGTTGAAAAGAGTGAGTTGGTTTTTGTTTTGTTTTGTTCTGTTCTGTTTTGTTTTTGAGAGTGAACTTTATATTGTCAGTTTACATTGTGCACAGGGATAACACTGTTTGGAAAAGAAATGTGTTAACTTACACCTGGAACACCAGTTGCAAGAACAAAATAAGAGGATGACAAACTTGGGCTTACAAAGCAAAGGGTTGACTTTATCTATTTCATACCCAATGAACTTATTTATATCCTTGAAGGTGCTTTACTCTGGAGACCCACTCAATTTACCACAACTCAACAGCACCCAGTCGGTGAGAATATTGTTACATAGTTGGTGGAAGTGGAATCTCTCTTCAGTGTTGCACCTTATAGAGCTCTAGCTACATCTGGAAGGTTAGCTGGCATGGTTCTAGATATGTGCACTTACAAGTTAGTTTTTCAGGGCTGAAATTTCTGCTTTGTGTCTTTGGACACTGGACACACTACTAAAAGGACATATGAATGGAGTAAAACGAATGCCTTACCACATGAGGCATTCAAACAGGTAGCGTTCTCATTCTAGCCCTGCAAAAAAACCTCTTTTGGATTTTCCAATTTCAGTATTTTATGAATTTATGATTTTCTGAGATCCTCATTTCTATTGACCTTCCATCCTTCCACACATACTTCTGTGAACACACACACACACAAGAAATAAATTATGTAACTGTGTTTCTTGACTTCTGCCTCTATACTCCTCAATAACAAAGGATAATGCAAGAGCTGACACTCCCGCTACAGATTTCATTGTGTTGTCCTAGAAAGTAATGGTCACTGAGGGAACACCTCAGTTAAAAACATATACTTTGGTCTCGAACAGACTTAGGCATATACGCATAGCATCACCTCCAGAGTAAGAAACACCCTCCATACAAATTTGACTTCATCAATATCCTCAGATTTTACCTAATTTTCAATTAAAAAAAAAAAACGGACTTAGGTGTAAACAACAAAATCAGATGTCAGTTAATTCCATTTACTCGCGTTCTGATTTACATTTTAGTGCTTTCTTTCCATGCCTATAACATTAGTCCATTGACAGATGTATTAATGTTTACTTTAGTTTTTTCATTTTCTAAACCTTAAAAAATGAAAATGAAGATTTTGTATATATAATTTACAGGGAAGTCCTGTACCAAAACATCTTTCCTCTGACTAGGTATTTGTCAAAGCCTTGGGGGAGGAAATGAATAGAATAGCTTTCTTTGTTATATAAAAAGATATGTACACCAAAAAACAAGTTGTGTCCTGAGTTTTTCTGAATGTTACAAAGACAAATTCAGTGCCAGCAATTTTTATGGAATACCTATTTTTAGTTCTATGTAACTGCACTGTTAACATTTACAAATGATTTTGGAAAATAAAAAATATATATTTCACTGATGAAATAGAATGAAAATTTGTAACTGTTAAATAAAAACTTCAACAAATGTTTGAATATCTATAAATGCAGACAAAGGTATACTTACTGAATTAGTTAAATTAAAACCCAGATTTTACAATCTGATGGTTTCTTTACACAATTCTTTTTTGAAATACAATTATTCTCCATTTTGTCAAGATTTTGTCTTTTTCCCATGTTTCAACCATGGGATGGCTTGCAGCCATATTCTGCATTCTACTTAGATTATTAGGGGCTTGTATACAGGGACAAGGAATTGTTGCTTTTGTTTTTTAAGCACACTTCATTTTTCTGGCATAGTAATCAACAGAATATAATAGCACCAAGATAATCATTTCTTAATATCATTTGCCCTGATTAAGCCTCTTAGAACTAATGTTTCTCATGAATGCTTAACAAATTATGATTTTTTAAAAAAAAGATTTTATTTATTTATTTGAGAAAGAGAGAGCATGAGCAGGGTGAGGGGCAGGAGGAGAATCAGACTTGCTTCTGAGCAGGGAGTCTGATGAGGGGCTCATCCCGGGACTTCAGGATCATGATCTGAGCCGAAGCAGACACTCAACCCACTGAGCCACCCAGGTGCCCCACAAATTATGATTAAACAATGAATTTTTATAGTTAAATCATGCATGATCATTCGTTTCTCATCTGCATAAGAAAAGCATATAGGTTGCAAGACACAAAAATCCATTCAAGTTACTTTCATGAAAAAATGAGAATTAAGGAGGGTTACAGGGTTTCTCATAGAACCAAAGTTCCACAGAACAGCCAGGTTTTAGGAAAGAACTGCTCCAAGGAACTATTATAGTCAGTAATTTCTCACTTTCTTTCCTCTTTGTAAACCTACTTTGGTTTTCTTACCCCATAAGCTTTCTCTACTCTGGACTCCTGCTAAAATATGATGGAATATACCCTCAGTAGCCTCGGTCTGTGTTTCTTCCGCTGAAGAAGCCAGCCAGAGTGATACTGGAAAATCCTCGCTCAGATTCCAAATTTTAATATGAACATGGTAAGCCAGCCAGAATGATACTGGGAAATCCTTGCTCAGTTTCCAAATTGTAATATGAACATGGACTCTGGTTGATATGTGTGGATCAGGTTCCCACTCCAAGATTATTTACTTTTGAAGGGTGAAGATGAGTGGTGTTGGTGTCCAGTTGTGTAAACCCAAATGTTTCTGTTGGAACCATGGCAATGGGAATTGGATAGAAAGAAGCGAAGTAGGAAGTAAATCCCTAGAAAAGTGTGAATATGGCTAAACAACTACCCAAAAATAACTTCTGCAAGGGTCTTCGACCAGAGGCTTCAAAAGTTGCTTTTGATTTTAAAATGTATAGTTTCTTTTTCAGATTAGATGTTTCTTTTAAATTTTTAATTTATTTTTTCATTGAAGTGAAGTCCACATAACATTAAAACTGTTTCAAAATCTAATCAAAGGTATTCTGTAGAGGCACCTGGGTGGCTCAAAGGTATTTTGTAGGGGTGCCTGGTTAAAGCCTCTGCCTTTGGCTGAGATCATGATTCCAGCGTCCTCAGATTGAGCCCTGCATCAGGCTTTCCGCTCAGCGGGGAGCCTGCTTCCTCCTCTCTCTGCCTGCCTCTCCACCTACTTGTGATCTCTTTCTCTGCAAAATAAATAAATAAATCTTTTTTTTTAAAAGGTATTGTGTACAACTATCATTTTTGTCAAATTTCAAAATATATTAACCACCCCAAAGGAAAACGTGCCATGCCCATTAGCAGTCACTCCTTATTCCTCCCCTTCCTCTATGTCTAGTAAACACTAATCTGTGTTCTATTTCTATGAATTTATCTCTTCTGGGTGTGTCATATAAATAGAATCATACATTATGTGACCTTTTGAGTCTGGCTTCTTTCTTTTAGCACAACTTTTTTAAGTTTTATTCATATTGTAGCATTCTTTTTGTCATTGAATAATTTTCTATTATGTATATATACTATAATTTATTTATCTATTCATCCATTGATTGAGAGTTGGGCTGTTACCACCTTTTAGCTATTGTGAATGGAACTGTTATGAACATGTGTGTACATGCACTTGTTTAAGGACCTTTTTTCAATTCTGGGTGTACATCTAAGAATGGAGTTGCTGACTCATGTGGTAGTTCTACATTTAACTTTTTGGCAACCACCAAACTGTTTTCCACAGCAGCTGAAAATTTTATGTTATCAGCAGCAATGTATGAGAATTAAAATTTCCCCATATGCTTGCCAGACTTGTTATTTTCCTTTTAAAAAAATTATGCCAGCAATCCTAGTGAGTTTAAAGTGGTATATCACTGTGGTTTTAATTTTCATTTTCCTAATGACCAGTGATTCTGAATATCTTTTCATGTGTTAGTTGGCCATTTGTAAATTTTTAGAGAAATGTCTATTCAAACCCTTTTCTAATTAAAAATTTTAATTTTGGGGGGAGCCTGGGTGGCTCAGTGGGTTAAAGCCTCTGCCTTCGGCTCAGGTCATGATCTCAGGGTTCTGGGATCCAGCCCCATATCGGGCTCTCTGCTCCATGGAGAGCCTGCTTCCTCCTTTCTCTCTGCCTGCCTGCTTGTGATCTCTCTTTCTCTGTCAAATAAATAAATAAAATCTTTTAAAAAAATTTTAGTTTTTGAGTTGTAATAGATCTTCATATATTCTGGGTACTAGAATATATCAGATAAATAATTTGCCAATTATCATATCAGATAATATCATATCAGATAAATAATTTGCCAATACGCTGCTCCATTCTGTAAGTTGTCTTTTTACTTTCTTGATAATATCCTTTGATGTTTAAAGTTTTTCATTTGGTAAAGTTCTATTTGCCTAATCTTTTTATTGTTTATAACTTTAGTGTCATATCTAAGAATCCATTGCCCAATCTAAGGTTTTACAGATTTGACCCTATGATTTCTTCTGGAAGTTTTATAGATATATCTCTTACATTCATTCAGTTTAGTCCACTTTGAGTTAATTTTTTATATGGTGTAACTAAAGATCTAACATTATTTTGCATGTGGCTATCCAATTTCCCCAACACCATTTGTTAAAAAGACTATTTTTTCCCGAAGAGTCTTGGCAAATTTATTAAAAATTGGCCATAGATATATGGCTTTATTTCTGGACTCTCAACTTCATTTCATTGGCCTATATGTCCACCTTTATGACACTGCCACAAGATTTTTAAAACCAGGAAATTCTTACAACTTTGGTAGTTTTTTTGTTTTGTTTTTGTTTTGTTTTTTTAAAGATTTTATTCATTCATTTGACAGAGAGAGATCACAAGCAGGCAGAGAGTCAGACAGAGAGAGAGAGGAAAAAGCAGGCTCCCCACCAAGTAGAGTGCCCCTCCTGTGGTGTGTCTTTCCCATCTCTCCCTGATGGCAGGTAGTTAATAATCTTCTGGAATGTCATCTGTACCTTGCAGAAGGCTGCTTTCCCCCAAATTTCCCTCCCAGAAAGGCTTTGTCCTCAATGAATTTTGGACTTGGTTCTAAGGAAGTGGTGAGTGGAAGGACTGAGAATCCCAGATGTGATCTGGGCTGGGTCATTGAGCCCCATAATTCCTGAGTGGATGAGGCCAACTTCAGGCTGAATATTGCTTGTTATGCACACCAGAATTTCCCTTAAACCTGCAGTTGTTTTGTTTATCTGTTATTTTATGGGATACTAATTACATCCCAGGGCAACAGACTTCTAACGAGCCAGCACCTGGGAGATTAAACCTGGACTTGCTTCTTTGTAGAGATTTTATTTTTTAAACATAGCATTTTAATATACAGCTGAAGGATAATAATTTTTCATTTAACATGTAATATTCCTTTGTGGATCAACCTATCATTATGCCTGATTATTCTACCACATTATGAGCTTTGTTAAAAGAAGAAAAAAAAAAACAGCTTGTCTTCCTGATGGTAAAAAAAAAAAAAGGAAATAAAATAAACCAACTGAATATAAGTGATGCTATATATAAAAGGGGCCATAAGTTGCCATGGCAACCAAAGTTCTAAAAATGACAGGAAGAAAAGAACATCAGGTTGTTGTGACAAATGACACTTGAAGTGACAGGTTTCTTGTGGTGCTTGCTTTTAATTAATGCAGCTCTGTAAGGAATGTTATTATTGAATAATAGATTAATGTGGAAATCAGGAACCTGGCTGGAAGATTTGTTTTTCCAGCACTGGGATAACTAATAAGAGAATGCAGAAAACAACCGGAGAGTGAAACTCTACTGTGAGAGAAGATGCCTGATGGTAGTTATCCAAGATCACATGATGAATGTATGCACCATACGCTCTTGTAGATTGTGGGAACAGCTGTCTCCAGCAGCAGTAATCAAAGTGAAGCTAAAAATACAACAGTCACCACAAAAGAGAACAGTTGTGTAACATCAAAAATCACTAGCTTAAAAAATTTTTAATACATAATTTATATTGTTGGTGCTTTTTAGTAAGTGTTTCAATGTCTTCTATGTAAAATGAAAATATATGTGTATGTAGGTATGAATGACTATGAAAGTATTCATCTCTATGCAAAGGGTGTATGTAACCTATTTCTTTCAGCAGAATGAAAGATCCTGTGAATTCTTAAATAATAATGAGCACCACATCAGGAGGCTGATTAGGTATTTATAGATATTAAAATGTATAAGCAATATCTAGACAAAAACTCTTCTATGATACACATGGAAAAGAAGATATA
>ML102032.1:0-11480 GCA_003697995.1 Taxidea taxus jeffersonii | reverse complement strand
CGTCCCTACTCTTGAACTTCTGACACCAAGTTGGGGGGTGGGGGGTGGGCAGATTCCACATGCTAAGCAATTCTGGGATAACAGTTGAGTATCTTACAATTTAACTCAATTATGACTACCTGGAAATAGCATCAGATCCCATAGATTGAGGGCTCAGTCCTACAGGATTGCTTTCCTCCCCTACTTTTATATGCCAATGGCAAGTCCAGGTTGTCACCTGGGCTTCTGTTCAACCAGCTATTGGTTGTTCCAGCTATTGGAGGTTCCCCCTCCTGTGTTCAATTAATTGACTATAGCAATCACCGGACTTAGGAAATCAGTTTACTGATAACCAGTTTATTACAAAGGATGTTAAAGGATACAGGTAAACAGGCAGTTGAAGAGATTTATATTGTTCTGAGCACAGGAGTGTCTGTCCCTGTGGAGGTTTCCCACCCTCCCAGAATGTGAATGTGTTCTTGTCTACCAATCTGGAAGCTTTCCAGATTATTTTTTATTTTTATGGAGCCTCATTAGGTAAGCATGGTTGATTAAGTCATTGGTGGTTGGTGACTGATTCAGCTTCCAGCCTCTCTGTTTAACCTGGAGGTTAAAAGGGGTGGGACTAAAAATTCCATCCATCCAATCACATTATTTGTTCTCATGGCAATCAGCCCCTCCCCCCAGTTATCTAGATGCTTTCCAAAAAATCATCTCATTAACATAAATTCAGATATGGTTGAAAGGGATTTGGTATAAATAACAAAAGACACCCAGTTCACCACGATCACTCCAGCTGTTTTAGGAACTGGGAACAAACCTAAATATTATAACAAAAGATGCTTTATGGCTTCTGTATAGGGAATTACAAGGGTTCTAGGAAGTTATGATTTAGGAGCCATGGAAACCAGGGAAATCTAGCATACACAGTCATAATCCTCCAACTCAGCTTTAACTAGGTTACCTTACCCTAGAGAGTGGGACCCGCTAGCCTTGTAAGGAAATCCCTGACCTAGCCAATCAAGCCCTGTTTCCACCTTGCCTCTCCTAAACTCGATTTTGCCCAAAATTCCTTGGGAGGAGTGTTCCATTGCTCATGAGACACTGTACCCCTCCCCAGTACATGGATTGTTTTTCCTTGAAAGGCATCAAACTCATTACTAAATCACATTATTTTTGTCACTTGACACCAAGAATTGCACTTGCAGACTCCCTTTTGCTTCGAAAAGTTTCAGGGTTAGAGTTTCCCAGCTTGAAGAAAGGTGAGATCTGGAAGGCAGAGGAAGAGAGATTCTTATTCTTGGTTGCTCATGACAGCTCACTGTGGTGTG
Organism: Taxidea taxus jeffersonii; assembly: GCA_003697995.1. Taxonomy (NCBI): domain Eukaryota; kingdom Metazoa; phylum Chordata; class Mammalia; order Carnivora; family Mustelidae; genus Taxidea; species Taxidea taxus. The sequence goes on along the minus strand of ML102032.1, from coordinate 10,170 downwards.
CTGACTTCTCTGTGAGGTCCAGCTTCTCGACTAACCCAGAACCTGATGCCAAAGTTGTTGGTGACTGTTTTGCCCATTTCCTGGTGGCAACTCCTCAGACTTTCAACTCCTCAACATTTACACTAGGCCATTCCTATGTCAAACCTCTTCATTCCCTTAATTTTTTGCAGTGGCTCTGTTTTGTAAACCAAAACTAGATTGATACATTGGATAATGTAATTTTTCCATGTAAAAGTTGTTAAAATAACTTTCTAGGAACAATAGGGAGCTGCCCTACCCATATGCATGTCATTGAGTCAAAAGTTAGCTTTCACGTCCCTGTTAACGCTTCACTTGTCCAAGAAACAAGCAGTCAATCCCCATTCACCAAGCCAACTCTGGACTCTATATTTTCTTGATCCTCTCACCCCAGCTAAGGTTTATTATGCAGAACCCAGAGGCAAACAAATATTTTCTATTTTCTCTTCTTTGTTCCTTATTCTTTATCATGTAAGAGCTGCCTGCCTTCTGCACCATTTGGCAGTTCTCTGAACCCTTGAGAATAGAGACTACCTGCTTCCTGAAGATTTCAATAGAATTTGTATCACCTAAATTGTCTTTTAAAATTGTTTTTTCACAAAGTTTAGGAGTTTTTAAGCCATATAACCTGGTGATAAGTTTTGGAAGAATGTGGAAGTATCTTTTTTTTATCATCTTTGCCTGGAATTCAGTGATCCCTGTCCACCTGTATGCTCCTTGTCTTTAATTATTTCTATGGTTTTTGCTTCTCTTCCACTTTCTATAGTTTCTACCTCATGAAAAACTTATTAATTCTTAGCTCCAAGTTCTCTTTTATGTCCTCTAACAGCACTGTCTTCAGTGTTTTCCTGTCTACACACTGGCTGTTTCTGAGACAGCCTTCAATTTGCCTTTATGATAGATTCCGTTTTCTGCAACATTGATTTTGTTTTTGTTGTTGTTGTTTTGTTTTTGTTTTTTCCTTTCATTCTAACAAGCTTTTCTTTCTGTATTTGACACTGTTTCCTTTTCAATACCTTCTTTTTTCATATGTTTGTCATCGGCTTCTTCTGTCTTCCTAGATTGCTGTTGTTTCATAAACATCATATAGTTTTACAAATACTTTAAGGCAGCAAGTGGTTGTCTAGGTGAGTTTGTCATTTCTAAAATTAATTTTCAGGGGTTTGCTGCTTTTGAAGTCTTTGTGATATTATTATTCTCCTTTCATAGTGTTTCATTATAGGCCACATGATGAATGATGCTCATTCTCAGTAATGAAAGACTTACCAACTAGCAGCATGTAGTGCTTTTGCACTTTTTCTTGCTCTCCAGGTGGACCGCAGCCTGGCATGTGGTGTGGAGCTCCTGGCTCAGTGTCTAGGGGTGGCAGAGGTTTTTGAGGTGTAGCCTAGCTGGTCTGCACTACTTTTGCCTTTTTAGGGGTTCAGATGAACTGGAGAGAGTTGAACTGCCAGATGTCTGAATAGCTGGTTAAGACAAGTTGTAAAGAAAGTAATGCTCAAGACTTTAATAACCTACCAAGACTGTGCAAGCATGAGGCTCAGCCAGAGAAAGTGCTGGCTTCCTCATCTTCCATTTCCCTTCATGGATTAGCACTCTGGCTAAGGGTCAGGTGGGCCAGCTCAGACATGATATGGCAGGTGGTGATCATGTCACTGCTAGGAGAACCCTGAAAAAAAAACAATTACGGCTACTGCTCCTGCTCTGCAGGAGAGAGAATGGGGGAGGGAAAGTAGGAAGGACCAGGAAAACTTATCTTAATTAGAGAAAAGTGTTTCAAGTCTCCCCTCTGACCCCCTTCCAGGGGTCTAGCAGAGGCACTGTGCCATGTCCTGACACACAATTCCTAAACTCTTATAATTTACTATATAGGAGTAATATGGACACTGTTTCACTCACAATCTGCATTTAATCAATCATGATGTTCCCTTCAGTTGATCTTCTGAAGAGCTCCCAGAGATTCCCCCTTCCCCCTCCTTACTAACATGGCCTTAGTTCTGAAGTCCAAAACATCCCACCTAAAAGATCATCAGTTTTCCATTGGCTTTCTTAAACATTCAGTAGGGAGACTTTTGGATTAGTATGTTGCCAAGTGGCTGGTGCCAAAACATCTTCTATGATTTTTCTATTACTTCATCTGTGAAGATGCATAAAAGAGGTGTATCATGGCCAGAAACAATGACTCTTTACAAACTCAGCATGCAATTTTATCTCCTACAACTAAAGAAACCAAACATGGTGGCCTTGAAAGAGGATTGTGGATGAGGATTCCTGACTGGGAATGCAGATGTACATAAGTGTATGGTTGGCTAGGGGCAGGGCAGGGGAAGGCATGAGTCCTTGACTGTAGCTCCCATGAAAGACTGCCATGCCCTGGCTATCACTAAGCCCAATACCGGTAGGGCAGCTTCCCCTGAGGCCTGCCCTGTGTTTGCCTGTGGTCAGGCCTGAAAAATCACCTGTATGTTTTTGACCTTGATTTTTTTCAGGACCCAACTAAGAAGCACGGGGTGCCCATTATGAATCCAAATAGTTTCCACTTTGAAGGGCTGTGACAAGAACTGGTCGATTAGTTTGAGGCAAGTCCAAGACCAAGGTTATTCCATACCAACTTACCAGGCCTGCCTGGAGGACTGAATGTAACCATGAGTGCCAACGTCACCAAGTCAGAGGATGATGCCTCATGGCCTTTTAGAATCTACTTTAGAAAGTTAGACTTTAGAAAGGCTTCATCCTTAAGTTTTTGTAGGAATCTCTTTTACCTTGTCCAAGACATCAGTTCAGCCACTGCACAGCCCTGATCAGTGTGAGCTGAAGATGATATGAAGGCCTAAACACCTTCTGGGAGTGGGGCAGTGTCTTGACAGGCAGGACATGCACATAAGTACAGTCTTGAAGGGCACAGCATCTGTGTCAATCACAGGGGAAGCCCTCAGGATTTGGCCACAAGTTATCTGGGGAAGGAGAAGAAGGAGAGAGCTGGGCAGTGCAGTGGGCCAGGTAAACAGATGTTTCCTGGCTGCAGGCACAGGTTTGAGCTGAGCCAGGTTCCCTGCAGGGGAGGGCTTAGTGCCCAGGAGGCTGAAGCTGTAGTTTGAATCTGGTTATCCTGACAAGACCTTTGTCATGGTCCTCTGAAGGAGGTGCAGAGGGGGCTTGTCCCACACTGTGTCACTCTGCCTTACTAGCTTTAGCAAGATTACCTCTAGAAGGGGTCTATGTCTCTAAGTTTTTTAGGGCCACTGAGCAACCCCAGAGGACTCTATGCTCTCTCTTTCTCTTCTAAATTCCAACAGCTTGCTGTTTGCCAGGGTGTTTACCCCTGGTACCAGGGTGTTTACCAGCACCAGGGATCTGCTTAGAATCATCAGGCTTATAAGAACTCCCACCACCCCCACCATCTTTTGGTCCCATTGACTGAGTGCCAAGGTGGTGGCTTAAGAACTGTTTCTCCAGATTTCCTTGAATCCCTCTTTTGCATCTCTTATCTGATCCACTGGTGAAACTCAGCCAGGGAGTCAGGAGCTATAAAGGATGAGTGGTCCTTCTTGAAACTGAAAATCTTGTATGAACAATTCACTGGCAGCCTACAAGAATTCCCCAGAATCTGTTAGCATTTCCCAAGGCCCATTGGCAATGTGCTCCTTGGGACCCTCAGATTCTTGCAAATGATCCACTAGCATTTCTCTATAAAGACCTGCAGACTCTTCAGACTTTCTGCAGTTCCAGAATGGCACTGTGCTTAATCGACTTCCTTGTTCACTGCAGCAATCTGTCAAGAGCTCAGCCAGTCTGGCTTGTTCTCTGGATCTGCAGTCTAGAAATGGAAAGAGAGAAATGAAGAAGGAGGTGGTAAGAAGCAGCCCTATGTCTAATTCAAAAAGCTACCCCCAAAATACTGAATATTGTCAATTTTTTTCCCTCCCAACTCATCCTAGGCAGGCAATAATGATGGCAGTAAGGCAGTTGGGGGGGGGGTGGTCCTGGAATATGCAGGAAAATATACCTAAAAATACCAGCAGTCACTTTGATCATGTCTCCTGCAGGGGGCAAAACCTCCCCCTCTCAATAGGCAATCCTCCTCTGGGGAAGTATTACCACTGAGGGATGCCTGTGTATTGTCCAGTCCTGTATCTTTAACTTATGTGGAAGCAGCAGCTGAGAGTGATGAGGGAGCAGAAGGCTGGCTGAAGACAAAGCAAAACCTGGCACCTTACACTCCCTCTCCCCCACCCCACCTCAGTGACATGCGTGACATCCCTCAGGCACTCCTGGCTGCCCTAAAAGAAAAACAAATAGTTAACTTGCAGAGATCACAGTCCTGCAAGACAGGAGTCTCCCTCGGTTTACCAATGTTCTAGTGATTTACAACAAAGAAGCTATCTTATCAATAGCCTAACTTCCAGAGACAAGTAACTCAGTTCCTCAAGCCCTAACATCACTCTCCCCTCCATAAAACTGAAGGAGGCTGAGGCAGAAGGAAATGTAAATAAAGTTAAATTTCCTCTAAACCTAAAACTCATTGACAAGGTTGTTTTATAGGAGGAATGTGACATTCCACCAGGGAACTCCCAATTGTCTTCATGTTAGTGCCTCATTAGAGGGAAAAACAGCCTTGGCTTGACAATAACCAGGCCTCCAATATCTTGACAGTCTTCTTTACCGTGACAGCCCTTCTTAACATCCCCTTTGTCCTCACCTACCCAACTCCTGTGTATATAATCAGCCACTCCTCAGGACAGCGGGGCAGCATCTCTTCCTGCCCACGGGTCCTGTCCCCATGCTTTACTAAACCACCATTTTGCACCAAAGATGTCTCAAGAATTCTTTCTTGGTCATCGGCTCTGGACCTCATCCCCACTGAACCTCACCAGGTTCTAGAACTTTATCAAGGGGAGTGGGATGGGTTGAGGGGACAAAGTTGGGGCAGCAGGGGCCCAGCTGTCCTATGATTGGCATTCCACTACTTGAAGAAGGTGAGCCAACTCCATCTCCAGTGGTCCAACCAGGGACCTCTTTTTTTTTTTTTTAATAAAAAAAATATTTATTTTAAAGAAAGAGAGAGAGAGCACATGACTGGTGGGGGGCAAATGGAGAGAGATAATCTCAAGCAGATTCCCCACTGAGCAAAGAGTTCAAACATATCAGGGTTCTATCTCCCAACACTGAAATCACGACCTGAGTGGAAACCAAGAGTCAGAAGCTCAACCAACTGAGGCACCTAGACACCCCAACTGGGGACCTTCTGATCATGTTTGTATGATGCTTGGTCTCTTTGGTTGTAGGAGAAAAAAGTGCAGCTGAGTTTGTAGAGTCATAGTTTCTGGCCACAATATGCCATTTTAAGAATTCTTCACACCATTCCAATCCAAAAGTCTCCCTACTGATAGTTTAATAAAGCCAATGAGATGTTGATGATCTATTAGGTGGGATGGTTTGGGCTCAAAACTAAAGTTATGGCAGTGAGGAGGGAGAGGAGCTCTGGGGAGCTCTTAAGATAACCTAAAGAGAACATTGTGATTGATTTGATTTAGATTATGAATGAAAAGAAGCAAGAAAAACACCCTTAGTTTTTCCTGTGTGGGTGAACGAAGAATCAAGAGGCACATTATCAATATTTTTACTTTTTTTCCCCTCTAATGATTACTCATTACAAAAACATCCTAGAGAGTAAGAATTAGGGCATCTTTTTTGGGCTGTCCACCAAAGCTGATTACGCTGACCATTCAGAATATTCATTGCATGCTTCTTGGATGAGCTTTTTGTCTTACACCACAATAGGTATTGATGTAGATGTTCAGTTCCACCAGTTTGATAACTGTCTCTGGGACATATTAAAGAGCTCAGAGCATGTTCACCAGGATTCCCACCACCTGGCAAATCCTGTCTAAAAGAGAATGTGTGCCCTTAGCACTTTGTTCCCTTGTAGTCAAAGTCCAAAGCATGAAGTTTGGAAACAATTTAACCCTCAGTAAACATTTATACTTTTGCTTTTGCATCCTCTCTTTTCTTTCTTAAATCATTTATTTATTTATTTATTTATTTATTTATTTATTTATTTTAGAGAAAGAGAGAATGCCCTTGAGCTGGGAGTTGAGGAGATGGGGAGGGAGGAAGGGGCAGAGAGAGAGAGAGAGAGAGAGGGAGAGAAAGAATCTTAGTCAGTCTCTGTGCCCAGCAGCAGAGCCCAACTCAGCTTGATCTCACAACCATGAGATCACAACCTGAGCCAAAATCAAGAGTTGGATGCTTAACCAACTGAACCACATAGGTGCCCCTGCATCCTCTCTTTATTAGCATATTTTCTGTATACTTATTTATATCCCAAGGTAGATATAATATTAACTTCTTGTTAAAAAAACAAAATTTAACTGGGTAAATTTTAAGAATCTTACTGGTTTATTCAATGACTTGGGGCCGTATCCAATCTAACAGATAATGGGGCAGCATCCAATCTAGCAGAAAGAAAGGAGCTCTGAAAAGCTGTACGAAATGGAAGACATTTATAGGCAGAAGTTAGTGGGGACAAGAAAATTGTACAAGGCAAAAAAGCAGACTGGTTATTGCAAGGGTGCTTTCCTTTCTTATGGCCAGGGCCTATCAGGCAGATTATCTAAGTAGTGTTGACCAGTAATTCCTGATTGACTGGTTTTGAGAGTGCATTTCTGAGAAAGCCGAAGTTGTAATTAAGTATTGGTTTAGTGACATGGGGCTTAGTCTAACCAATAGCATTTGGGGTCTCTTGTTTTTAATACCCTTTTAAAATAATTAATAAGATTTATTAATACATTGACATGAATGATTTATTTTTATTAATAAACAAACCCAATAAGACAAGTATAACACTATAAGAAAAAGTGTGATAGGCAAACTGAGAGTGAACCAGCTGTTGAAAAACTAGAGGTTTTGCAGTTTTTACAAATATTAGGAAAGTGGGTACAGCCAATACTTTAGGTTATATGCCACAGGATGTTTTGGTCCTCCCTCAGGAAGCATTAAGAACTCATGCCTTTTAATAAAGCAGTCTTCAATAAAAGGTCAATTGCTTTTTTTTTTTTTAATAAACATTTTACTTTATCAACAAAAATGAAGCATCCTTTACTGAGCCTGCAAATAAAGCCATTGTTTATATCTGCACAAGGCACTGAGAATGCCTTGTGCAGATACAAAAAGTGGGAAAAGGAAATCAGGGCCTTAGAGAGGGCAGTGGGAGACAATGCTGAGAAACTGTGGGTTAGGCTTGGAGAAGATTTGAAACCTTCATAGATGTCACAGCTATCTCAAAGATGGCTGCCATCTCTCTCTCTCTCTCTCTCTGCATAAGCATATGCTTCTCTCCATTGAAGAGCACTACAATCTTATATACATTTCCAGCTCACCTGGCCAGCTGGCTGCTGATTAGGCTCCGTCAAATGAAGACACTGACAGGGGGGAGGGGGCATTTGTTTCTTCTTCTTTTAAGAACAGTGACTGACTTGTTTGCAGTGTCTTTGGCATTTCCAACAGAGGTAACAGGGGCTGCCCATGAGTGCCAGTAATTCAAGCAGCTGAGGCAGTATGTGTAAGTAAGTAGTATGCTTCTGCAGTAGCCACCACAAGTGTCTGAGTGATTGCAGAATTAGCAGTCTGGGTGGTTCCTGCTGTATTATTAGCAGGCCCCAACAATGTCAGCAGTGAGATGCTCCTAAGTTTTGCCAAAGCTACCTCCTTCCCCTCCCCCACAACCCTTCATCTATTAGAAATATATGAAGTGTTTTCTGATTGTCTAGCTATACATTCATTTACACAGTTCTTGTAGACAACAGTGCCTTCAGGAAACAGACACTCAAAGGTGAAAATTGAGACTGATTGTCTTTCCTTGAGTCATTCAGTAATGACTTCACTATCAATGGAAAATAGGATACTGGTAATTCATATATGTAGAGGAAAGATATTTACTTAAATTATAACCTGGCATTACCTGAGATAAAAGGTCTCTTGAAGGTAAGATGTTGGGAGACCAAGGGACTTCTATAATCAACTACTGTGATGGTGGACTGGCTATTTCTGACTGTCCTGGGGAGTTCACAAAGAAAATGAATCACTCAAGGCTTTAAACTCTCAACTCAATATATGGTCAGAGGACTAGAGATCCTGCATGATGGTCCTCAGATAACTCCTTATCCTTTATAGAAATAAGTCATAAGAGGTACACCTGAAAATCAATGCCACAATTTGATTCTGCCAATTGTAGAATTACAATGTAAGTTTGACTCATAACTTCTCCATATTACTTTGTTAAGAAAAAAATGGAACCCTGAAACAAGGAATGGGAAGATTTGAGTTGGCTCAGATGAATTGAGAACTGTGAAGCCCCAGGTTTCCTTGAGCTTTTTCTTGCCATGGAGGCAGCTTCCCTCCCCGTGTCTAAGGAAGCTAGTTTTCCTTCCTTGAGGACTCAATTAGGGCTTTTCAGATGTTAATGTGCATAAGAATCACCTGAGTGTTTTGTTAAAAATGCACATTTAACTCAGTGGGTCTAGGGTGTTGCTTGAGTTTCTGCATTTCTAGAAAGTGCCTAGATGATTCTGATGCTGCCGGTTCACAAACCAAACTTTGCATACCAAGGGACCCAATATGGATTTTAACCATGGTAGTTACCTTGTAAGGTGATGCCCATTCTATACCAGGTCTACCTTCCAGACACAAAACTGGAACTCAATCCTAGGCCTGCCAGGAGGTCTAGTATATAGCCTGATCCAGCATGAGATAGTTTAGACGTTGAAATAATTATAAGATTATGCCAACTTGTATCAGAAGAAAGTTGAAGAATAGATGTGGAAATGGATCTTAAGATTGTTACACCAAGGAGGCAGAAGATAATATTGGATTGGGCTAAACTTGTGGATATGGATTCGATGGGTTAATCTGAATATCTGGGCATGGCTCTAAGTCCAAGTTTGCTTGGTTAATTAACTGAAATCTGGACCAACTATGGCCCACCTCCTTTGAAGCTGTAAAGCCATATATCCATGATACAGGATGGACTAATATTTTTAAAGGTTTAGGCAAATAGTCATATTGGGAGTGGAATTTATCAAATGAAACACAAGCACCTGTACATCCACTATATTCCCCAGAGAGGCCCAGAAAATAGTTCCTCCTTTAAGGTACTGGGAAATGCATTGATAAAGAGAGCATCAGCAGCTTGAAAAACTCTTGGTGTCAGTCTTCCACGAACAACGGTCACTAAAAGAAACTACAAGGGCTCCTGATTCAGTCGGAATCATGGAATCCTAGAGTAGCAAAATCCAAGAAATAAAGCTGCCAGGAAAAAAGTGGACTTTGTTACTGAGGCAGTGTTGGAGCAACAGGGATCTTTGGCAGTGATGTCTTAACAATGAAGTAGATGGGCAGTTTACTAAAGTATTATTTGATATATACAATTAAAAGATTGTAAGTTTGGGACCAGAAACCTGGCTTGTCATTACAATGGAGATGTATTGCCTGTGGTTGGGTACCAAAAGCCAAGTTATTTCATAGTTTGGAGTCCCACTGAAGAAAGTATACACTGGTTGCACTTGAGAAAGAACCCCCCTCAACCCTTCTCCCAGAGGACCTGTGGCCATTTATTCTGTTGACTTACACTGGCTGATTTAACACTAATCCTTTCCTGCAATCAAGCAGGTAGGAATTACTAATATCATGTTGTTATTTTTATTTGTTCCTCCTGGTCCTCCATTACTTTCATATGGTTCATTGGAGTTTAGGAGATAAATGAAGCTTTGGTTGTCTATCTCAGAGTTGTTCCAATGGGTCTGTGGATGCACCTGATTCTGTTATGTCCATTCAAATGTATTACTTGGCAATTGACATTAACATATTGCTCCCCAAATCTTGGAATGAGGACTACTATGGCCAGAAAAGATAAATGGTAGCCCCTGGAAGTCCCCTTTCTTACCAAAGGAGTAAACTAAAAGCAATTCTGCATCCTAGGAAGAATTAAAGAGATTAGTGCCACCAATAAAGACCTGAAAAATGCAGTTTTCCCATCATATATTTAATTATTGACTCATTCCCTTGACCTGGGCAAAAAACAGACTGATCTTGAGAATAACTTGACTCATGTACATTTACACATCTCCTCACTTTGCTAACTCATCCTTTAGGTCT
>ML102031.1:35967-48824 GCA_003697995.1 Taxidea taxus jeffersonii | reverse complement strand
TTTTTTCCCTCCGAGAATCAAGTGTTACATCCAGAGTTTGCTTGTTATGATGGAAGCCGTGTGGTCGATTTGGATTTTGATGAATGTCCCACCCCCCGACCCGAGGCTGTAGGAGACTTGCTTTGGAGGCCTGTCCTGGCTCCCCTCAACGCTGGCTGTCATGTCCCCTTTTCTGGCCTACTGTCTGGTTTCCGTGGTCTGCCATTGGGAAGTTTAAGGGTGGACCAGAAACAACCATGCATGTCAGTCAGGTACACAGGGCATTCTGGTGCTGCTCCCTTGGGGACAGCAGGCTGCCTAGGAAAAGTGAAATCAAATCAGTTTGTAACAAGCAAAGTCTAATGAACTGTGGCCTCTTTTAATCATAAACAGACTGTTTATCCGCCGAAAACATCACGTGGGCCAAAGAATCAGAGAACTTTTAGATGAATTATCCATATGGTTTTAGATGCAAGAGAGAGAGGGAGGGAGAGAAGGAGGGAGAGAGGGAGGGTACCAGTTGGCTTCCTGTGAGCTGATGTGTGCATGGATTTGGGTCAGCTCTTCACCTCCCCATTGGGCCTCCTGGCCCCAGATAAAGCTGCCCTCATTCCGCTTGGGGTGGACAATTCACGGATGATTCTGGGTGACACAGAGGTTTGATGGGGGAATACACTGTCCAGATGAAAGCCTACAGGCGGGAGCTTCAGTACAGGTACCCCCGATGCTGCCCAGTGGCGACATGCGTGGAACGGTGGGCCGGGGGACAGGGGGAAGCATCCATGTTTCAGCTTTACGAAAGGTCCAGACATCCCTGTAACGAGTTGGCTGCCTAGTGTGACTGGGAAAGACCGGAGACTTGGCCCTGGCAGGTTGGGTTTGGGACTCTGTTCCTTTCATCTCTTTTTCTCCTGTGGGGAAGACACTAGAGATTGTGGACTTGGCTGAACCCACAGGAAGCAAGACACAGTGAGATTCAGGTGTGAGTCAACCGAGCTCACCCCCTGTGAAAACCTGCAGGGGCATTTTCACCTCATGGTGTGTCAAGGTGAAAAGCCGCTAAGGAAACCAGACAGAGTGGTACCAGAAAGATGTTTTCTGCCTCAGGGGGCAAGTGGCTTCTCTTTAGCCCTTAGCACTAGGATCCCCAGAAGGTTTGTTTCTGAGCAGCCGATTCCCAGAGGGTGAGCGAGAGAGGCCTGCAGGCACCCACTGCCTGTAGGTGCTCACCACGAGACCAGGAGTGTATTGGGTGCACAGGGCCCCGTCGGGAGGGGAAAGGCCAGCCTGAAGAGAGAAATGACCCTCAGAGAGGCGTCAGGGAAGACCCCTCAAACAAAGTACAAGAGTGAGCAGTGCCAGGACTGTAGCCAGCACTCCTGCCATGCGAGGCAGGGAGAGGGCGAGAAGCTGTGTGGACCCCAGGATCTTGCCATGGCACCTTGGAGCCACCTTCCCCACTGACCTCAGCTGCTGGCCCTGACGTTTATGCCAGGGGTAGAAACAATGGGGCCCTCGCTCAGGCGAACACATTTCTTCTCCTTTATAAATCCTTCTCTAGGGATCAGGCCACTGCCTGATCGCTCCCCCTTACACCACCAGCCAGCGCCCCGGCGGCGGCCGGCTCTCCGCTCACCTGTGAGAGCGCCCTCTGCTGGCCATGGCGTCTCGTTTGGCCAGCAAGCTGGCTGCTTTTCTCAAGACCCGAAGCTGGGGAGAGCACAAACCACTGTTCCCTCACCCCATGCACGCGTCTTGCCTTGTGCCAAACATGGGACGAAACCGTCCTGCCTCTGCTTGAACACCTGCAGTGACAGGAAACTCATTAGCAGTCCATTCCATTGTTGTCAACTCAGACCACTGGAAATAATCTTCCTTACGTTGAGCCAAGACCTGCCCTTTATTGCTCATTGGACTGGTCCTAATGCTGTCCTCTCAAGTCACCCTGAGCAAGCACAGTTCTGCTTCTCGTGACCACCCTTCAGGAATTTGAATCCAACCATCAGCTAATCCCAGTCCTTCCTTCCCCTCTTTCTAAACTCTCCTAAGTCCTCCTGCCATCTCAGTGCGAGGTTATTTCACCAGCTGGATCCCTCCCTTCTGGACACAATCCACTCCTCAAACCCCCTATAAGTAGAGTCTGACCAGTGCCTAACATGGATGTCAGTTCTTGGGTCTGGTGACTAGATGCAGAACACCCAGGTTGGTGGGGGGTGACATAGTTGATGTGACACAAACTGTGTACTTCTTTTTTTTAAAGATGGGGGAGGTTAGGTGGGGAGAGGGGCAGAGGGAGAGAGAGAATCTCAAGTAGACTCCCCGCTGAGTGTGGACCCTGACATGGACCCGATCTCACAACCCTGAGATCATGACCTGACCCGAAATCCACAGTCGGATGCTCAACTGACTGAGCCACCCAGGCGTCCCCTCGCCTCACAACATGTCCATTTCTGATACCATTTGAGTTTATGTTCAAATTTAATTCATTTTTATATATGCTGTTAATTAATCCCACCCATTAATCTAGCCAGCAAACATTTTTCTTTTTCTTTCTCTCTTTTTTTTTTTTTTTTTTAATTAGTTTCAGGGGTAGAATTTAGTGATCCATCAGTTGCATATAACACCCAGGGCTCATTACATCAAGTGCCCTTCATAATGCCAGTCACCCAGTTACCCCATTCCCCCCACCAAACTCCCTCCGGCAACCCTCAGTTCGTTTCCTAGAGTTAAGAGTCTCTTATGGTTTGTCTCCCTCTCTGTTTTTATCTTATTTTATTTTTCCTTCCCTTCCCCTACGTTCATCTGTTTTGTCTCTTGAATTCCACATATGAGTGAAATCGTATGGTATTTGTCTTTCTCCGACTGATTTATGTCATTTCGTATAATACCCTCTAGTTCCATCCACATCATTGCAAATGGAAAGATTTGATTCTTTTTGATGGCTGGGTAATAACCCATTGTGTATGTATCTATATCTATATATCTATATCTGTCTCACATCTTCTTTATCCATTCATCTGTTGCTGGACATCAGGGATCTTTCCATAATTTGTCCTTATTGTGGACATTCCTGCTATGACCATTGCAGTGCAGCTGCCCCTTCGGATCACTATGTTTGTATCCTTTGGATAAATACCTAGTAGTGCAGTCTGTGGGCCATAGGGTGGTTCTATTTTTATCTTTTTGAGGAACCTCCGTACTGTTTTCCAGAGTAGCTAGCAAACATTTAACTCCCACCATGTGCTAGCAGTTGCTACCACTGTCATTCAGTCTTAGTACATGTTCACAATTTCTGTATTAAATCTCTTCTTGGTTTATTATGTCCATAATTCTCATGTGCCAAGATCATTTGAGATGTGGATTGGTTTTCCATATCTAGTATATCTGTAACACCTTCCAGATCAGTTTGACGAGTGTGGCAGGCAACCTTTCTATGTCTTAGTGCTTCTGAATACCATGATCTGTCTTAATTATTTAAAGAGGATGCACAGCTCCCAGAGAGCTCCCCTGGGGCTGCATTCATCACACCCCTTTGTGAAAGACGTTCAATCAGCTACCAAGGCTTTTATGCAGGGCCCATGAAGATGTTGTCCCGTCGTCTTTAGATTGATCAAAAAGCTTCCACATGCTACCTTGTCACATGCCTCATGAAAACCCAGAGACAACGAGCCCACCACATCCCAAATGGAGCCTAGAAAGTGCGTTCGTGTTTCCTTGCTCTGCTGTGGGGTTTTTGACATGTTTCCTTTAAGTGGCCCCTATTATGGGTCTAGCTTATTGCTCGGCTGACCGGGCCAGGCACTGAGGTCTCGCTGCTGCATCCAGAGGCATGGTCAGTTCTGGTTCAAACTTCTGTTTTATGTCCTTGACCCAGAAAGTGGGCTAGCACTGAAGCTTTGTCCCTGAGAGCACCCCTGGGAGGAGGGTGCTTTGTTTCTGTCCTGTGTTTAGCAGTGCCTGGTCTTGGCTGAAATGTCTTGAGGCACAGCGCCTCCCAGGTGTCCCTGGGGAGGCTATTTTTGTCTAATAATAGATGACATTCTTAACAAGGACTTCCTGATATTAGTCATAAATTGTCCTGCACTGATTTCACACTATTATTCCTTCTTAAACCTTTTGTTTTTAACACAACTTAACACACATCTTTTTGGTCTGTGCCCAAATATGTGTGTTATGTGTATGATATGTATGCCAAGGACCTTATACAAGATGGTTACTATTTTATATATATTTTATACTACGTACAATAATATTATATACATATCAAAGTCAGAATTTTATCTCACCTTTAAATATCTTAAAGTGGTGGTGAGGCCTAAAATGTGACTGTGGAGAGGCAGAAATGTGTCTGAGAATCTGTGACCAGAAATCAAGAGTCTGCTCTATCCTGCTGTGTGACATTGGAGAATCACTACCCCTCTCTGGGCCTCAGTTTTCTTGCTTATATGATGAATGGCTGGGACATCCCTCCTAAGTCTTCTGCAGTGTATGTAGATGATCCCTTACAGTATAGACCCATCGTGCCTGACACCTGTGATTTGTAATAGCTGCTTTTAATAGTACCGCTATTACTGCTAGTAAGGGAATAATAATGAGCACTCCTTGCTTATGTGTTTGTGACTTCGAAATCAGCAATTTTCTTCATTCTTACAATCAACCTAGGAGGTAATTATGCCATTCTCATTTATAGATGGGAAAGTCTGAGGTCTGTTGCACTCACATCTCTCACCGAGATGAACACACCATGATGTGACAGCTGGTAAGCCAGGTCTGTCTGAATCCATTATATTCTCCTGCTCGGGGCTCTAGCACGGTGATCCTGAGTGGATGGACACAGAGAGCCCAGAACTAGTTCAATGTCCCACGTGGGAACCACAAGCAGCCATGGAGTCTGTGACATGTAACCCGTCCAAGTTCAAATGTATGGTGAGTATGAAATGCACAGTGCATTTTGTGTAAATGGAAACTGTTTCGTGAATAATCGTTTATATTGATAATAGTTGAAGTGAGAGTTTGGGTGTATTGCGTTAAAGCAAATACGTCATAAACATTCATTTCATCCGCTTCGGTTTTTACTGTTTGTCGTGGCGACTAGACAACTGAAGGTGGTGGACAGGGCTCATGAGTGGGGCTCTCGCTCTGCCACCACCAGATGCGGCGCGGATGGAGAGCGGGTGTCTGGATCCCACCTCCGCTTTGTTGTTTTCGAGGTAAAGAAGGCAGCAAAGGAAGTAATGCCCAAGGAGGTATTTCCCCCCAAATCAGAAGGGAGCCTTATCCTCATGACTCAGTTTCCTCAGCCCTTTGTCAGGATTTTTTCACTATAAACATTTCAGAAGCGTGTAGGCCCCTGTCACTCCTCTCTGCCAGACCTTCCCCACCAAGCAGCCAGTGGGGACTCCATTACAGCCCCGCCCTGCAGCAAATTCCACTCCGCCCCCCCCCCCCCATGCCATGCGTCATGAAGCAGCTTCCTGGGGATCAGGGCCCGGTCAGCCCTTGGGATATGGCCCCAGAGCCACCTGACTGTCCAACAGTGACGAGGGAGTCAGTACAGGACCTAGGGCAGGAGTTTGGCATCTGTACCCCAGTGTGGTTTCTGCCAAAACCTTGGGAAGGACCCCAGTGTCTGGGGAAAGCCGGAATGGTTCTAGAAGTAGAACGCATAACGTGTCTCCTGGAGACACTGTGCGCATTTCTGTATTTGCCCAAGGGCCCCCCTTGGAGCTACTGCAGAAAACCGGATAACCAAACTCACAGCCAATCACTCCCACTGTGTGTGGAAACTGCATGAAGTTTGGTGGGGGGGTGGTTCCTAATAAGAACCGTAATAATACTGAGGTGTGTACAATTACACACCTCAGTAATGGGAGAGATGTAGGAGTAGTGGGAGAGATGATTCGTGGAAACAACGCCTCCAATAGCTAGAAGAAAACTCAGCTGGGTTAAGAAGACAGAGAGGGACTGGTAATGATTCCTCGGGAAGCAGAGCCAGGACTGGAGTAAAGGAGGGCATAAGTTCATGTTCAAGGTCATTCTGGTTGGAGGTCAGCTCCTCTGAACCTACACCTTCTTAAATGTTGTGCCCTCGGTGGAACTCACCTGAGTTCCAGCCCTGACCAGGAGGGTCATTAAGGACCTACTTACATTGACTTACCTAATCCATACAAAAGCACTGTGGTTCAAAAGGATTATCCCCGTTTTATAGACAGAAGAAACTGAGGCTCCGGTGCCAAGTCACATGGCGAGTAAGCTCACACACGTTCCCTGCCCTGCATAGCTCCCTCAATTTAGTCTCTACAGTTTGCTTAAAAAGATTTCTGTTTTTTTTTCAAACTTTAAAACATTGCTGGAGGGCACGTGGATGAATCTGGTTGGTCTCGGCTCTGCCACTTACTGGCTGTTTGACTTTAGGCCAATTCCTTAATTTCTTGCTTTTTAATTTGGATGACTTGTTTGTAGGATGAAATGGGAATACATTTCAGTACATCAAATGCTCAGCAAAGTGCCTGGCACAGTGAAGACAGTAAACACTGTCATAATCTGGAGGCAGGACAGGGAAAAAAAAACCACACACACACACAAGGTGGTAAAGGATGAGCCTGAGTTTTCCAGGCAGTAAGAGCCCCCCGGGCAGCAGGGGTACAACCCTCAAGGCCTCTGGAAAGTACGAGAGGACCTCAGGATACCTGGAGTGGAAGGAAAGGGGAGGGGCAGGAAAGGTTGAACCAAGAAAGTCTAGAACACCAGCTGAGGAAATCGTCACCATGAGCTGTGAAATGAGCACCACAGAAGGCTTTAAATGGAAGGCTAATGGTAACATTTGGGTTCTGGAACATGGATTGGTCTGGGAAAAGTCATCTATGCATGAGGGCTTGTCCAGACCTTGGTCCTTTGACACCCTAATTTACAGAGCCTCTTCTAACCCCAAAATAAATTGGTCTAATCCTGGCCCCACAGATAATTCAGGGAATGCTGGGAGTTGGTGTATATCCTAGAACTTCCTTTCATGCATTCCAGGAAATAATCATCGATCTACTTCCTTCTGTGGGGAGACAAGTAAGATTAGCCTTTAAACTGCTCCTGACCAGTCAATTGGCCGGTGCTTCTCCAGCCAGCCCCCTCCCACCAACACTGGCTCCCACCACCCCCTGCCCTCGCCCCTTCAACCATCCTTGGCCCTGTCCATCAGCATTGGCCCATCCCCCCAGCAGGCGCTCGCTGCTCCGTGCACTCCCACAGCTCTTTGCAGCTGGTGACTTTAGGGCCTCGTAGGACTTCTGACCTCTTTTGTGGACACTGCTGCCTGGGATCATGGCCCCTAAATGGAGATGGAAAACTTTGCTGCCCATAGCTGTGTTCCCCAGACCACCTCAAAAGTAAATAGGGGTTTAGCTGACCCTTAAAAGTTTGAGAGGCTGGGGGTGGGGTGGGTAGTGAAATGCCAGTAGTATATAGTAAACATATAAAACTGAATGTACATGAGCCTTGTGCTTCAAAGTATGCAGGCACCTCATGCCTCTGGGAATTTCCCACTGAACACATTTCTCCTAAGTGGTCCATGTGACTCTCCCCTCATTCCTCCTCCCTCCTCCCTAAAAAGAATCCACGCTCATCCCTCGCCTCCCCCACATCCACATCCTCTTTGATTTGCTAGACAACATCTTTTAGCTATCTCTTCCTTTTGCTCTTTGCAAGTGACTTCCTGGGAGCCTCCTCTTTCACCACAAAGACCCTCAGCTCTGTAGCAATAGTGCTCTGCTAACTCAGGTTCAGAGATTAACAGAATGAATTTGGGTTTTGTCTGGTGTTTTTCACTTTGCTGCACACTCAAAGACACAGATCAGTGCTTTACTTTGGACTGGATCTAGTAAGGGTCAGAGTGAAGCTACCAGCCAATACGTGTCCCATCCTGCATCCCTGCTGGTGCCTTGGTCCCCAGGGATGTCACAGGGGACATTGCACCAGGACCCGGTGCTCCGAGGATGGCAGACAAGGAAAAGTGAGTCTCTTGTTTTCTGAGGCTGTTGGCTGTTACTGTGCCAAGACCCTTATATATTTCAATTTTGGTCATTGTTTTAGGAAGTCCACCGGCTCCATTTTTAATTTATTTTAATTAATTAATTTTTTGAGAGAGAGAGAGAGAGTGGAGGGCAGGGTCAGAGGGAGAGAGAGAATTTTAAGCAGGCTCCACACTCAGCACCGAGCCTGACCTGGGGCTCGAACCCTTAGATGGTGAATGAGGCTGCAATCAAGAGTTGGTCGCTTAACCCACAGAGCCACCCAGGCGCCCCTGGCAGCTGTGAATGTTGTAACTGGAGTGACATGCCCCTGACAACTTCTAGATTTACTCTTAAAAAATATTTTTTCAGTTATAACTTGAGTTTGTCATTTTATCATCAAATTGTTTAGTAGAAAATGCTACATTTGGATCCCATCATGCATAATCACCCCAAAGACAGAGTTCATTCCAAGAAACACCAAGGTCAGGAAAACTCTTGGTAAACTTCCTGCTCACAAGATGAACCGCCATGGCCGCTGAACACCACCTGGTCGCCCTGAGACAGGCGGGCTGGAGGGACAAGCACTGTTCCTCTCCAGGTCTGTTTCTGTGCCCTCTGAGTCAGGTACTCTCCGTGTCTGGAGTCAAAGAAGAAGAGCTTCCGCTCCCCTTTCCTTAGAAGCTGCAGCCTCAGGACATGTTGCCATGGATACTGGCGGGTAAAGGGGAGAAAACCTGTGGGTCCCTCTCTACCCCCTTCTCATTATCGTAGCATTGTCGTGTCATCCTCCCTTCTGCCCCTGAGATCATTGCCTGTTCTAAGCATTCTTTCTCATACTTGATGTCCCGCTTCAGTTCATGGTGCTATTGGTCATGTGGATGCTGCCGCCGGAATATGAAAACCATAAACTGAGAGCAGAGCTCCAGGCTGGGGCAAACTGGACCTCTGTGTTTCCTACCTCTCTGCCATCCTCATCACCGTCATCACCCTCAGAGACGCACAGTGCTCTAAGATCACCTTGCATTTTCTTACCCATTTTTCTCACTTGCCAGTTATTTCCCTGGTTAGAAAGTCAAAGGAAAGGCAATTTCCCTCCGTGCTATAGAGGGGATAATTCATGCTAAGCCCAGGCAGGTACCTTTCCAAACAAGAGCGTGGTAGGTTTGGTGTAAGCTATTTCAGCTTTTCCAGAATGTAACAAAGAGAACATTCCAGAATGTTACATTTTTGTTACATTTTTGTAATGTTTTATAATGTTTGTAATGTTTTGATACATTTTTTTGTTCATGTTTGTACATGTTTTTTGTTCAAACATTCTCTTTGTTACATTCCAGAATGTAACAAAGAGAATGTTTGCCTATTGCTAAGGTGGTAATATATTATATAGATATAATAGGAGGAGTTGTCATCTGAAACTCTGATGACACCAGTAAGGCTTCAGACGGCTCCTGAGGTGTGTGATGGCTAGAAATGAACGTATGAACGTGACTAGTTGTCAGAACCACATACAAAGCTAATTTTATAACTTGATAAAGGCCATCCATGAAAAGCTCACAGTAACATCATACTTAGTGGTAAAATACTAGATATTTTTTCCCTAAGATCAGGAACAGGGTGAGGATGTCTGCACTTGCCACTTTTTTGAACATTGTACTGGAGCTTCTAGCAGGATGGCATTAGGCAAGAAAAGGAAATAAAAAGGATCCAGATGGGAAGAAAGAAATTAAACTATATGCGGATGTTATGATCTTGTATACAGAAAGTCCTAAAGGATATGCTAAACACTGTTAAAACTATTAGAAATGAATTCAGCAAAGTTTCTGTATTTAAGATCAATATGAAAAAACCAATTGTATCTCTATTCACTAGCAATGAAAATTGAAAATAAAATTAAATAATTCCATTTTAATAACATCAAAAAGGATAACATACTTAGGAATACATTTTATAAAAGAAATGCAAGATGCACATACTGAAAACTACAAGATTTCATTGAAATAAAGAATTAAGTTAAATAACTGGAAAGACTTTTCCTATTTCCCATATTCATGGGTTGGAAGACTTAAATTGTTAAGATGGCAATATTTCCAATAATCTACAGATTAATGCAATCCTTATCAAAATCTTAACTTCCTTTTTGAAGAAATAAACAGACTGATCCTCAGATTTATACGGAATTGCAAGGGGGCTCTGAATAGTTGAAAATATCTTGAGAAAGAAAAACAAAAGGTAGACAAAGAGGTCAGTGATCTAGAACTGAGAGTCTGTACATAAATCCTCACACTTACTATTAACTGATGGGTGTCAAGGCTGCTCAGCAGGGTAAGGCATAATCTTCTCAACACCTGGAGCTAAAACAACAGGATATCCATATGTGAAAGAATGAAGTTTAACTCTTACCTCATACCATATAGAAAAATTAACTCAAAACAGATCAAAGATACAAACGTATCTTAGTAAAAGTCAAAACTATACATTTCTTTTTTTTTTAAGATTTAATTTACCCTGAGATCATGACCTGAGCCAAAGGCAGAGGCTTTAGCCCACTGAGCTACCCAGGCGCCCCTATACATTTCTTTGTAAGCATTAAAACTATTAAGTTCTTAGATTAATGCATAGAGTTAATCTTGGATCACCTTGGATATGTCAACGAATTCTTAGATATGATACCAAAAGTACAGTAACAAAAGAAAAAAATTAATGTTAGACTTCATAAAAATTAAAAACTTGTGCATCAAAGGATGCTATCAAAAGAGTGAAAAGACAGCCAATATGGGAGACCTTATTTACAGATCATATATCAATAAGGGTCTGGTATCCAGACAAATAACCCAATAAAAAGTGGGCAGAGACTGATTGATTGATTGACTGATTGATTATTAAACAGACCACATGAATGGCCAATGAACTCATGCAAGTATGTTCAACATCATTTGAGAAATGCAACAAAAAACACTTTACTCTCACTGGGATGACTATAATAAAAAGATGGGCAATAACAAGTGTTAACAAGGATGTGGAGAAACTGAAGCCCTTGCATATATTGTTAGTAAGAATGTGAAATGGTGCAGCTCCTTCAGCAAACAGTTCGACAATTTCTGAAAAAGTGAAACATAAAGTTACCGTTGACTCAGCAATTCCACAATTGGATATATGTCCAAGAGAATTTAAAACACGTCCACACAAAAATTGTACTTGAATATTCATAATAGCATTGTTAATAATAGCTAGAAATTGAGAACAACCCAACTGTCCATTAACTGATGAATGGATAAACAAAACACGCAATGGAATATATATGCAATGGAATAGTACTTGGCAATGAAAAGTAATGAAATACTGATGTCCACTACAACATGGATGGATCTTGAAAACATGCCAAGTGAAAGAAGCCACACACAAGATACCACACACCCATACACACGTGTGTGCGTGCACGCACACACACACACGTGTGTGTGTGTGTGTGTGTATAAATGATGCTTTTACATTTTATTTTCAGAATAGGTAAATCCATAGAGATAGAAAATCCTTGCCAAGGGTGGAGTTGGTTGAAGGTGGGGATGGGGAATAACTGTTAATGGGCATGGGTTTTCTTTTGAGAGTGATGAAATATTCTTGAATTAGAGAGTGGTGATGATTGTACAACCTTATGAATATAAAAAGAACTCAATCATACATTTTTAAAAGGGTGAATTTCATGATATGTGATTTATATATCAATAAAACTATTACTAAAAATATGTTGATTATTTTTCAGTGTCACTAAATTCCATACTGTGTTAAGGTTGAAATTTCTGCTCACTTTTTAAGGAAGATCTGGTCGTGATCACCTAAGAAAAGATCCTTTTTCAATCTGATGACTGGGTATCCTATATATGGCTGGTGAGCAGAGTTCTCATTCCTGAAATGTTAGGCTTACACTATACTGCTGAAGGAGTGTAGATGTTGTGACCTCCATGGTTATACAATTGTCCCCAGGTGGAGTTTCCCTTGTACATGACATGGCTTCCTTCTGTTACCACAAGTGAGGTTTGATATGGAGGTTACCAAGGTTACCTGAATATTGGTAAGTCCAACATAAAATGCATTTCCCAGAGGAGGATCTTTGGGCATGTTAGAAAACTCTTCCCGGTGGTGGGTATTAAGGAGGGCACGTATTGCATGGAGCACTGGGTGTGGTACATAAACAATGAACTCTGGAACACTGAAAATAAATGTAAAAAAATAAATAAATAATTAAAAACAAACAAACAAACAAAAACTCTTTCCCCTCCCACCTCCCCCAGGTTCAGAGTCTAAACTTTGCCATGAATATGGACTGTCCTTCTAGAAGCCCCACCTCCTCTGTCTCCTGAACAGAGTGGGGCAGAGTCATTCCTGCTGAGCCAATGGCAGGAGCTGCAGAGCTGTGTGCCCCCCCATTCCAGCACAACCCGCTGTGTGTATGTTGAGACCTCAGCTTGCCTCTGCTGTCACCCCTGAGGTGGTAAATATGGTAAAATATGGTTTCTGTCCACTTCACTAGCACTTTAGTTGCTAATTTCAGTCACAGAATGTACCCTGAGACAATACGTGAGAATAGATCCTGCCCCATCCAAACCCTGCTGCCTTGATGAGAGGCATCATGCATTTTAGTTCATGCATGAGGAAACATTTACCCTGTGAACAGTTAATTTAAAAAAAAAACCAACAACACCTTTTTTTCTAGAGCAGTTTCAGATTCACAGCAAAATTGAGTGGAGATTACAAAGATTTCCCATACATCCTTTGCTCCTACACAGACAGTTTCCCCCATCATTAACATCCCCACCGGGTGGTACATTTCTTATGATTGATGAACCTACAGTGACACATCAGTATCACCCAAAGTCC
>ML102031.1:0-14459 GCA_003697995.1 Taxidea taxus jeffersonii | reverse complement strand
CTGTGATCCCCCGGCGAGGAAGGGCTTCACACGGTGCCCACGGGAAAACAAGATGCGATGCAAGGCAAGAGGAGCGGGTGGGCCAGACACCACCAGGCTCGGTGTTCAGGGGAGTCCAGCCAGCATGGCAGATTTGCAACCCAAAGAACAACCTCCCTGCTCCATCTGCGCCCCCTGACTTCTCTGGACCTCACACCTCAGGTTCTGAGAGGACTGAAGTAAACCAAGACAAGGGCGAGCTTTGCAGGAGGCATTGCTTTAACTGAGGTAAGTGTGTCTCCCTGGGGAAGGGCTGGCCGAGCTTCTTGCTCTCGAGCCTCTGGAGAGGGTGAGACACGGTCCTAGCCAAACCGCCTTCCACATTACTAAGCCTCAGGTGGAGGACAATGGGTTAGGAGGGCCAGGGACAAAGGATGGAGAAAATTTCCCTGTCAGCTCTGGTGGAAGAATCTGGAATGGTTTTCTGAGTTCTAGCTGGGCTTTTGTTGGGGATCAGACATAAAAAACTTCAAGTAAAGGGAAGGGGGAAGGGCATTCCAGGAAGAGGCACGAGGAAAGGAAGGATCCAGAACATACTTGGGGAGTATTTATTCATTCCTTTGCATATATGAGCACCTAATAAATACTAGTTGCATGTGGAGATAAGTGAGCAATGGCTTCTCCATTCAAGGAGTTCCTACAAAGCAGGCAGACTCAGGAGAACAGGGGGCAGAGGGCTCCATGGAATCACACTGTCATACCGAAGCCTGCAGGGACTTCAGGCCATGGGACCAACTGTCTGGGTTGGGTCAGTATTGACCCAGCTTTAGCATCCCAAGTCCCACATTGTGGAGAAAACCCTCAGACACCTTCAAACCAGGACAATGACTCTCTGTACTTGGGGCTTGGTGTTATGGGCTGAATTGTGTCCCCCCACATTCCTACATTGAACTTCTAGCTCCCAGTACCTTAGAATGTGGCTGTGTTAGAGATGAGGCCTTTAAAGATATAACTAAAGTAAGGTTCTTAGGGTTAGACCCTAGGCCAAAATGACCAGTGTCCTTATAAGACAAGGAGGTTGGGACACAGATACACACACAGGAGACCCCATGTGATGACACTGGGAAAAGGCAGCCAACTCGAAGCCAAGCACAGGGACCTGGGACAGACCCTCTCCTCACAGCTCTCGGAGGGACCCAACCTTGTTCACACCTCGATCTCGGTCTTTCCAGCCTTCAGAACTGGGAGACAATAAATATATCTCTTGTTTAAGCTTCCACCCCAGACCACGGTGTTTTGTTATGGCAGCCCTTGCAAACTCATGCACTTGGAGAAAGGCAGCCCCAAGACGAGAGAAGGGCCATTTGTCCAAGGGCCCCAGCCTGTTAGAGAGCACACACGTGGTGTTGTGGTTTAGTGAAATACCAGAGTAGGTGGTTAGGCATTAGTCACAGGCAGAACTCTAATAATGAAGGCCATATGTGCAAAACTGGGGACTTTGGGAATTGTCTTTGGGACGAGGGATTCTGGAATGGGATGAGGGGCCCGAGACATCTGAGCTGGTTTGAGTTTCAGCCGATTCCCCTGCTGGGCCAATGGGCCTAGAGAGACGGAACAGAGAGACCTAGCTGCCGCCCACGGAGTGGAGTGGCTCAGAATCCCACAGGAAGGGCTCCGCTTCCAGCTTTGTTTCTTCCTGAACGGGTGCCTTAGGCAAGTTCCTCCTAAGAGAACCACGAGGTGTTGCCTTCATGGCCCGCTACTCTGGCAGGAGCAGGGTTCCAACACAGAGTTTGCATGTGGAATGTGAGGACAGAACCCCAGCAGGGAACTTTCCTCTCTTCTAGGAAGTGGAGGGGGAGAGCGGGATGGGGGTCATTTCCGCTCTGGGAACCCCACCTTCTTCCCAGGTGGAGGGATGCCCCAGCATCAGGGCATGTACGCTCAGGGGACCCGCAGCTGAAGCACCACTCAGGTGCAGGCCTCTGGGGATGGCTAGCTCAGCCACAGGCTCTGAGCAGAGAAAGGAGGGGAAGGTCAACTGTCCTGCCATTCTGGCCCCCCTGGAAGCTGGGCATATGCAGAGGACAACTGCTAATGGGGAAAGTTCTTTGACCTTCATTCTTGGCTAAGAAAAGAAAAATTGTTGAAATGGGTAGGGAAAATGGTAACTTTGAGGAAAAGTTACCTAAGTTACCTAAAAAATAGAGATGTTACCTAAGACGTTTCCAGGCCAGACCCTTTCAGGTGGCCCGGAGTCTCATACCTGGGATTCTGGAAAGCAGCTCTTGTCCCATTCACTTGGTGGCCTGTGCGGGGACCCTGGTAAATGTGCGGGGCTTCCAGTTCAGGTCAGAGGGCAGGCAGCTGTCAGAGACAACTCTGATCATTAAATACCAGGCTCTGCCTGTCTTGTGCTCCACTTGTTCTCCTAAGTGGTTGGAAATCCACTTGGAAGGGTCTGTCTGGGCCTCAGTGAGTCCTTAAAGGCCATCTGACCTAATGCTGATTGGTGCCTGGATCATTTGGTACTAGAACATCTAAATTTTCAATGACCAGCTTGCAGATTTACCAAAAGCATTTTAAAAATGATTTAAGCCTTGAAGCCTCCAGTGATTTATATTGGATGGATGGGTAGGGCCTAAGGGGGATGTAGGAGTTGGAGCTCCAGGGACCCAGGGTCTCCATACTTTCCTGCTACCTTCAGTCCCTCCCTCTCTGAGTCACGTGGTGCAGGTGGGACCATGTGCCGAACGTACTTTCATATTCCTCCATTGGAGATTTCCTCCATGCTCCGGTCCCCTCCAGGATCCCCACCACAGCACAAATGGAACATCCCTGACGATATTGATAAGCTGATAAAATCATCACGTGCTGTAAGAACTGCCAAACACTCTATCAAGAGCCCAAAGGAACATGTTGCTGACAAATCTGTGTTTGATATGTTCACTGATTTAGTCATTAGGAAAATTGATTCATTATGTAACTGGCTTTTCCTGCAGTGGAGGAGAAGCTAGGCGCAGCCCAAAGAAAGAGTCCAAGAGATCCGCAAGGCTGCAGTGGGGAGCGGGGCCTAGAGGTAGGAGACAGCAGTGCCAAGAGAGAGCAGGGTAGGAAGGAGGGAGAGGCATTTGTTTCTTAGTGCCCAAGGATACTAGCCTTTACTAGTCCCAAAGAGTCAAGAAAAGTCTTCCCATCCTTTTCCTCATTTAATCTTCATACCATCTGGTGAGGCTAGACCAGTCTCTTCATTGCATTTGCAGGCAAATAAACAAGCCTAGAGATGTGGTTTTCCAAGATGATCAAGTGAATGCTTCCTGAACCTTAGAGCTCAAAGCCAATTCTTTAAATGCTAAGCTCCATGTTCTGGTCTGTCTCAGAGACAAATGGACATTGGAGGATAGAGGGGAGCCAGCGATCGTCTAACTCACCACTGTGTTCTCACTGCCCTCTACATGGTAGGTACACAGTAGATGTATCTTGACTAAATTCAGGATTTAAAATGATGCTGGTGCTAACAAAGATGATAATAATAAAAATAGCTAATATATTTGAGCATGCAGGAATTATCTCATTTAGTGTTCAACCATATGTGATACATCATATTATTAAATCCCTTCGGCAGAGGTGGTTTAGAAAAATCAACGGGCTTCAGGCAGAGCCAAGAGACCTTGTAATGAAGCATGGGAAGCCAAGAGAAAATGCTTGACCAAGCAATGCTCCTCCCTAGACAAACTGGAGAGTAGCTTGATTGCGTAACAGGAAACCGCGTCTGTAACTTAACTCCTGGGTCCTCGGTTTGTACTTAGATTTTTGGGCCACGTAGTTCAAATATTTACAGAAATTCTAAGTCACTAACTGTGCCTGTGAGGTCTCTAGGGGAGGCTGTGAGGGAGGGCTCTCCTTCTACCCTAATCCGGTTGTGCATTACCTCCGTCCTGGTGACAAGTGTCTGCTCTCTCATTCTAGCCTGCCCAGGACACCACAACTGGGGTGATCCATTCTAAGAGCAGCACAGGTCATAGCATGCTCTGCTCAAACCTACCTTGAGACTCCCAGATAGCTGGGAGGATCTTAAACCCAAGCCTGCCCTGGAATCATCGCCTACCGGACTTGTTAAAACACAGGTTGCTGGGCCCCACGCCCAGAGTTTCTGATTCAGTAAGGCTGGGGTGGGGAGAAAAATTTGTATTTCTTGTAAGTTCCCAGGTTATGCTGATGGTTCCCATGCTACAGGGCCGGAGACTGCCCTTTGCAAAGCGTGGCTCTAAGTGAAAGCAAACAGCCTCGACCTGACATTTGAGCACACTCTTAATCAAGGGCCGTCCATGTCTCCTGCATTTCTTCCAAGCATCTCTTTCTGCACATTCAGCTGCTGTTAATCGGGGCTGCCATGTGTGTTCCTGCCTCTGCATATCCACTGGTCCTATGCCTGCCAGGAATGCCTGTACCCCTCCACCTTCCTCCAGGACCCTGAGATCACGACCTGAGCCAAAATCAAGAATCGAATGCTCAGCTGACTGAGCCAGCCAGGTGCCCGTTTCTGTCCAGTCTCATCTTACACAGATCCTCCCCAATCCACCTGCTCCAGAAAGCCCTCTCAGCGGGACATGTTCATTCCTTCCTTGCTTTTGGAATAGCCTATCAGCCCCTTTCTTCTGGTGCTTATAAAATGTCTGTCCCTATGTAGCTCTGTCTCTTGTGCCCTGCTAAAATGTAGGCTCTCACAGAGGCTGGGTGGCATACTGGTTGAACGCACAGGCTTCGGACACTGGCTAAGCTGCTTTCAAGTCTCTCTTCTGCTACCCACTATCTGTGTGAACCACCATGGTCAGCTCAGCCTATGAAGACCTTGGGTTCCTCATTTGTAGGCTGAGAAAAAGAAATACAGTGTGCAGTGGTTTCTAGACCTGCCTGAAAATGCTCTGACACTCCTCTTATGGGTATATGGTCTGGTCTCAGTGCCCCACTTGTAGCAAATGGAATGCAGTGGAAATGATACTACATGGTTCCAAAATGAGGTCATGAGAGGCCGTACAGCTTCTGCCAGGTTCTCTTGGGAGGTTTTCTCTTGGAATCCAGCCACTCTTCATGAGCAAGCCAATACAGATGTTCCAGCTGACAGCCCAGCTGAGGTCCCATCCAGTCCCTCATCAACAGCCGGACAGTGACCCTCAAGTTGACTCCTAGCCTCCTAGCTGAGCCTAGGCTCCCAGCACCACAAGAATGAATGATGCAATGACTGGTGTTGCTTTATGCCCCTAGGTTTGGGGAGATTTGTGCAGCAACAACAGATGACTACTTTATGTGCTTATTTTAAAAGTTAAAGGAGACAACAAAAGAATTTTGAGTATGACCCAGCATACAGTAAACACCCTGAGAGGAGTTATCTTGTGGCTCATGGGCTTGACCATCCCACCAATCATACCCACATTAGAATTTCAGGGTTTGCGAACATGTGCTCTTCCAAGTTGCTTAGGTTGGCCAGATGTTTAGATCCATGGTCCATGTGCTCCAGGCTTCTCCTAAAGTTCAGGGCAAGGCAGCAGTTCACTTGGTAGTTGGTCCTACTGGAGACCTAGGACAAACATGACCTTGACTGTGCCCGTCTTGTCTCTAGGAGGGAAATGTCTGCAGAGGCAGTGCCATGGTATCAGGGCTCTGGGCACAGATGTACTTCTTAACCCAGCTTCCTAGACAATTGTCAGGAAACTATCCTGTCTGTGATCCTACTTCTCAAAGTGCCATCACAAATTTCACAGTGTGCAGTTGCAGGACATGGACTCATATTTCTTGACACCTCCCACCATGAATCTGGATCTGACCATTGCAAGGAAGTGATGCCCTCTGACTTCTGGGGCTCAGCCAAAGAAGGTCTGGAAACTTTAGCCTTCATCTCTTCCAGTAAGCTCCCTTGAGTTTATCCTTCTCTGGTCCCTACATATTAGGATTTTCTAGAGAAAAAGAACTAGATATTTAGACATATATGTAGACACATATAGAGAGATAGACAGAGAGAGATGTAATGTTAAGGAACTGGCTCACACTATTGCAAAGGCTGGCAAATCCAAAATCAGAGTAGACTGGCAGGCTGAAGACCCACAGAAGAACTTATGTTGAGTTTCAGGGCAGTTTGAAGGCAGAATTCCTTTTTTGTGGGTGTGTGGGGGGTGGGGTTAGTCTTTTTTTTCTCCTGAGACCTTCAACTGATGAGATGTGACCCACCCACATTATGGAGGGTACTCTGCTTTATTCAGTTTACTGATTTAAATGTTAATCTCATCTAAAGGAAAAAAAAACACCACCACTCAGTGACATCTAGACTAACATTTGACAAAATATCTGTGCACGATGGCTTAGTCAGGTTGACACACAAAATTAACCATCACAGGTGCTCTCTCCTAAGATCCAGCTACTGTGCTGCAAGCTACCCAAACCACATGGCGAGGAGGAGGCACTGTGGTCAGATGGCACAGCAGATCCTAGCCTGTCAGCCACCCAGGGGTCAGACATTGAGTGAAGGCACCTCCAGATGAGCTCAGTCCAGCCCCCAGCTGCGAGCATCACTGCCGGCCACTCAAGTCTTCTAGGCTGTGGCCCCAGAGATCATGAAGGGAAAAAAAGCGACTCCCTTCTGCCCTATTCAAACACAACCTATGTAATGTATGAGACAGCAAAATGGGGGAGGTTTCATGTCACTGCATTTTGGGGTCATTTGCTAGAGAGTAACACATAACTGGAATACTAAAATCTTTAGGAGGAA
The DNA here is from genome assembly GCA_003697995.1 of Taxidea taxus jeffersonii. Classification (NCBI taxonomy): domain Eukaryota; kingdom Metazoa; phylum Chordata; class Mammalia; order Carnivora; family Mustelidae; genus Taxidea; species Taxidea taxus. The sequence continues at coordinate 7,717 of ML102031.1, read as the reverse complement.
AATTCTGATATAGCCCTCAAATTAGCTAAGGGAGGATTTTGTTCGTATCGCTGAAAGCCACAGCTCCCCAAACAGTCCTCATTAAACCGAATCATAAGGCTTCTCATCTCTTCCTGTCTCATCTTTCTTTGTTTTTCTTACCCAAAAATCCAGCCTTCTCTGAACCATCCCAAGAGATCTCAATTGTCAAGCATTAACTCTCCCGTCCCCCTCATTTCATTTGCTCACGCACTGTTGAGCCTTCTACCAACCAGGTCTGTAGGATGGATCAGTTTAAAGCTTAAAGGACCCAATTAGGTAAAGGCTATAGAATCTTTATTTGATAAATAACTTAGCAGAGAACATGCTGCACATTGCTCTATTAATGAAAAGAAAGAGATGTCATAATTATTGGAGTTAGTGAGGGATTCTTTCCCTCTACAAGGGCTCTCTTGTGAATTTCACAGTCAGTCCTGAGCTGGCCCAGAGCCCACCTGTAATGAAGGACACTGGGAACATATAAAAATAATAAGATTGCTTTGGAGGGAAATGCATTTCTGTAGGAAGGAAAGAAAATGCAAGAGGCTGTTTGTTTCCCAGTTCCCACTGCCTGGGCTGGTGTAAAGAACCTTTATGGAAAGAAAGGGAGGGTATGGATAGAAAACTTGGCTCTCCGAATTCTGACACAGAAGGGTTCACCTAGGCCCTTCTCTTTAAGTGTTTCTAGGAAATATGCTTAGAAAACTGCCATTACAATCTTGGTGTATCTACATATGAAAACATCGATGAAATAATTGAAAAAACGCAGTAGGCAAAGTAATGTTCCTTTCTAGTTGGGCATAAATGAGTCACAATCCAGCTGAGAGAAGCAGGGGTAACTGTCAAATGGATTGCAGGAAGGGAATCCTGACTCCACTTTTTTCTCTGGGGGGGATCGCAGAGCCCTGAGTTCTGGTCCAGACTCGGGCTCTTGGTGCCGTTTACTAAGACAGGCAGAAGGGCAAGCTGTGGAAAGGGCATAGATACTCTGATCGAGACCTTGAGTACATAAAGCTGGGAGGAATTTCAAATGCCTTGGGTGAAAGAACCAAGATCCCCAAATTAATTCTGCTGACCCAGAAAAATGGGAAAAATTTAGCAAAATGAAAATGCAAAGAGAAGACCTTGGGATTGAACCCACCTCCCAGCCCCTCTTGCGGAGGAGATTAGAGAGAACTTGAAAGCCTTAGGCATCCATCAACCATGTCTCTGAGGGTTGCCTGGAAGGTTTTGAGAACCTGGGGTATGTAGATCCACTGTAGGCCTGTAAATGCATGTGGGTTCTCCTCCGCACTGCTCAGGGACCAGCACTTCCACACCCACAGGGACGATAGGTCCCAGTGGTCGGGATCAGGGCAGCCCTGAGCCCATGGACGTGCACCCAGGCGTAAGAGCTGCCCAGACCTAGCTTCCTAGCCAGACCGACCATCTCTCCTGTCTTAGTTACTAGCTCAGTTTTAGGGCAAAACTTGGTTTGGGGTTTTATTTTTTGTTTTTTGTTTTTGGGTTTTGTTTTGTTGGTTTTTTTTTTTGCATTTAACTTTCTGACTTTTTTTTCCTTCAAGGGAGGGCTCAGAAACACCAAACTAACACAGATTCCTCTGAATTTCCTACACATTATTGAGTTGTCTCTGGGGCTCTTTGGGGAAAGAGTCCTAACAGTTTTTTTGGAGGGGGTGGGAGCACTCTCAATGATTAAAAAAATACATGTCCTACCCCTCCCTTTTTTTTGTAATGAATCAATCGTTCTTAGAGTCAGATGCATACCACCTACCTACCTTCTAGGTTGAAAAAGTGGCTTTTTAACACAGGGTCACCTGGAACCTGACCGAACAGGACATGCTTTCAAATTTCAATAAACCGGGGAAGGAGGGAACTTGGATTTCAGGGACTTAAAGGAAATGGCAGGAACCTGCCTGTGAACTCTTAATTATTGTATTGAATGTTGAAACTCACGATTATTTTTAATGAGCTAGGGTAATTGATCCAAGGTTTGAAAATACCAAAATTGCTTAACTGGGAATAAAGGCATAGTGCACATTCGAAAGGCAATTATTGATTTCTGCTCTGGGTTTCTTATGAAAAAGGTCTTGGGCATACTGACCTCGGGACAGGGGCTGGTGAGGGGGGCTCTCCTCCCTAGAGACACTTCTCTTTTAAGGAAGGTTCACAGTGAGGTCTGAGGATGACTTAACTGTTAGACATTGATCTGGATGCCAGGGGGAAGGCAGTGGAAATGGGGGCATGGGGTGGGGGGTGGTTGCCGGAGGTCTCCTGCAATTCCATCACAGGAGGGTGGATATTCCTCTCTGGCACCACCCCCGGCCACCGGCCTGGCTGAGGCTCCCTGGTGCAGCCAGAGGGGCTTCTCCAAGAATGCTGCTGTCTGGGCAAGGGCTAAGTACTGGGCGCACAGTGAAGGCACGTGGTGGTGTTTTCAAAAAGAGGTTCAAGTATGACATGACCTGGGCCCTCAACAATGGGATTTGAATGCGTGGAGAAATCACTCCTCAGTTAGGGGAAGAGCAAAGGGGAGCCTGTGGGACTGGCACTGGGAAGACTCAAACCAGAAGACAAGGGGTAGATCCGCCTGGAGAGGGGACTGCACACTGACAGGGAAAGTCCTAGAATGTCGGATCAAAGGACTTGTCATTATGTTTTCCAGTTTGGGGAACAGTTAATAGTCTTTAGGGGAGAGTCCAAGAGAAAAGAACAGTGATTGGGCATCTGCTCCCTGACTGCCCCCTCCCCCAGTCCACAGCACGGAGTGGGGGGAAGTGATGGAGTGGGTTATGGGGGAGGGAAGAGTCCCTGCTTCCCTTGGTGACCTGGAACAGCACGTGAGCTGATGTGTGTGTGGTGCACTTAAGTGTTTTTGGAGGCAGTGGGGGCATTCTCACATAAGCACGGGACCAGGCACACACAGTAGGACCTGTGTGTACCTGCCAAATAATAGAAAACCTTGGCTTGAGAAGGATTTAACAGGCAAAGGGGAACTGAAGGGAAAGACTGAAGGGGGGACAATGAAGGTACTACAGCAGATGTGGTCCAAGGATGGCGAGGCTGAGGTAGGGCGGCAGGGAGAGCAGGCAGGATGGCGGGGCTGGGACTTCAGCAGGGGAAGGGATGGTGTCCGTGGTCAACTCGTTCCGTGAGTGAGCGGCCACTGAGCGCCTCCTGCATGCCAAGAACTAAGTGATGGGTAGGGAGACCGGGGGATGCAGCAGAAACAAAACAGTGCTTCTCCCAAGCAATTTTCTTGTTTCTTACCTTTGATCTATTCCTCTCTATCTCTGTAAATGGCTCAGTGAACAAAGGCCAGATTTTAGGAAGTTTGAGGTGTCATGGGGGATGGGGCTCGGGGTGGCAATAGAAAATGTGAGACGGGATACTGGAAGTGAAATGGGACCAGAGAGCAGATTTAAGTGACTCACGTGGACCGAATGCAGTAGCTGAGCCCTGCAAGGTGGAGAGAGGAGGGAGGAGGGAGAAGAGGGCTGCAGAGACGGTCAGGGTTGGGACTAAACCCTTTGTTCTCTTCTCCAGCTTCACGCACAGCTCCGTGAAGGGACAGGACAGTGCCCCGCCCTGCAGGCCAGCAGCCACGCTCAGTTGCCCAGTGGGCTAACCGGGCCCTCCTGGGAGGATCTCCTCTGCACACACCCTCAGTCCCGGCAGCTCTAAGCTGTCCATCCCACCATGGCCCACACACGTTTCCCTGCTTGGCAGCCACCAAAATAATTATCTTAATTATTTTAATTAAATAATTTTCTTAATTTTTAAACAAAACACACCTGTGTGTTTAAATGCATGTAATCCCCGGTGTATATATTGGTTGACTTAGAGGGTTCTGTTAGTATCCATGTTCGAAGTCACTCAGGACTCCAACTAGAAACGCGTATCCTCCATCCCCACCCCTCCCAACAGGGGAGGCAACGGGGACATCCACCAAAACTGTTTGTGTTAGATGTATAGCTGGAAAGAGCAATGGAGAATCCGTTCAGGACCAAAAATAAAATAAAATAAAATAAAAAGCAGGACAAGGAGCAGCATTGCCTTGAGGGTTCAGCAGCCCCCCACTTTCTCTTCTAGATACTAGCTGCACCAGAAGGAGCTCTGTCCCATTACATTTTCTTTCCTTGCCTCTCTGCACCTGAAGGTCACGTCTCCCATAGGGTGCCCTCTGCCCAGCTTGGGAAAGAAGCCCTCAATTCCTAGACCCCCCCACCCCTCAACCCCGACCCCAGTAAAGATGCCACAGGTGGGATGAGGGAAGGAGAGAGAAGATCCTGCAAAACAGGGTCTCTGTGATTTTAGGAAGGGGGAATGATGCCGGGATATCTGAAAACAGCAACATTCACTGAGAATATCCAAGGATCTCTTCATAGGCGCCCAGGACCCTGAGTGGAGCCAAGGACCAAAGGCCCTCACTGGCCGAGGCACAGAGGCCTTCAGGAAGACCTGAAGCAGTCTGAGCTTTTGGGAAGCAGTATGTGAGCCTCCCAGAGAACCCATGAGGAAAGTCTGTGCTCCTGGGAAGCAGTCACGTTCAAACAGATCTTTTAAATTCATTGAGGCATGATTTGACAAATGCCATGGCCTCATTCACTCGGTGTCTTTCTAATTCCCTTCTTATAGAATCCCCAGCCTCTGCCAATGTCTGAGTCATTCTGCGAGACCAAGTCAGTCATGTAAATGTCACATAGAGATCAGTATTGCCCTCCCCGGAGAGCTGGTGGTCCAGGGTGGACTGCTAGGACCCAGGACATCCCTTGGGCACCCTGGAAGCTTCATGACCTGGACAGAGAGGAAGAAAGAGTCACAGACCTAGTATATAGGCCCTGCAGCCTCTGATCCCGAGTAGAGCAGGGTTTCTGTGGTCTCCCTAGGGAGCCTGGAACGGTGGCAAATACCCCTCCACCAGATCCTCACCAGAGGGTTCTGCATCACAGCTGAGTGAGGGCCAGCTCTCAGCTTCCCAGAGGAAGAAGCTTCTGGGCTATTTTCCTGATCCATGGCAAATGTAACCAGCTTTCTACTTAGAGCCTGTGGAAAGGGAAGTTTGCTCTGGCAAGCATAATTGGGGCTGGCAAGTCCACAATATACAAGACAGGCCAGCAGAACAGAAATTCCAATAGGAGATGGTGTTGCAGTCTTGAGTTCAAAGGCAACCTGGAGACAGACACTTTTCTCTTCAGAGGACCTCAATATTTTCTCTTAAGTTATTCAACTGATTAGATAAGACTCACCCACATTATGGAGAATAATGTGTTCTATTTAGTCTACTGATTTAAACGTTAATCATACCCCAAAAATACCTTCACAGCAACATCTAGATTAGTATTTGACCAAACAAATGGGGACCATCAGGTTAACAACTAAAATTAACAATCAAATTTCCATTTCCTTGTATGTGAAAGGACTAATAATCAAACCCTCTTCCTACAGTTGTTGGGACAATGGAAGGGGTTACTCAGTAAAGTGCTGAGACAAGTGCTGGCACACGTCTGTACTGGGCAAGCATGAACTGGCTTTGCCCACTTCCATCATCCTAGTGGAGATGCTGGGGGAGTTGCCAATATACTGGATTACAGCTGTGCATTTACTAATGTAGGGTCATTTGAGGGGTCCCTAAGGTCAGGAAGTGGGGGATACTTCGGTGCACCCCAGCACCACCTTTTATGAATCCCACCTCTGCCACTTCAAATTCCCTGTCTCTCCTGAAAGGAGCCAGGGCTGTCCCTCCCTTGCTCCTTTTACCTCTCTCCCCCAACTGCCAAGCCTCCATGAGGCTTTCCCATGGCATGGGTGGTTGTGCAGGCGGGGCACTGTGCTCTTCTCCCACTCCCACAGTTTCATTGCACAACATCTTGCTTCTTTTCATGTCTGCTTTCTATCCATTCCCCAAAGTCCTCAAAGTCAAGGACATGTCCTTACTGTGAGGCAGCTTTGCATGGTGGTTTTGGGCAAAGGCTGGGGCATCAGCAGATGATAGTAAACTCTGCCACCTAACGACTAAATGGTCTTTGGATTTGACTCAGCTTCACTGAGCCTCAGGTGCTTCATCTGTAAAGTGGGAATAACACCCACCATCGGGGACTGTGGGAAGAATAAAGGAGGCAGATGTATAAAGCAAGTGGTTGATAATCAATGGCTGTTGTTACTCATCTCAGCAGCCCCTGCACGCAGCTCAGGCCCCAGCATGTGCTAGCAAATGCCTCATTTATGTTCAACAAATCTGTCTTGGAAAAGTGGAAGGTACATCTTTGCCCTGTGCCTTTGCCCTGTGCTTGGAACAAGTGGAAAGTCTGTGCAGGGAGCACACGGGTTTCCTTGGACCTACTAGCCTTGACCTTACCCACCTGCCTACTTACCACTGCCAGGTAAAGTACACAGCTGTGTCGTCTGATTTCCCTGTGGGCCTGTGCATTCCGCTCACAGATAACTTGCCTTTGCCTTGTTCCTCCTGAGCTTTGTCAATAACTCTGAGAGGTTGATACTCTCATTCTCCACATTTTACAGATGGCAAAACTGGGGTTTAAAATACCGAAGGCCCTGCTGGAGGCCACGTGGCTAGCTACTCAGAGCATGGTCTCACTTCTTCTCTTCAACACCGCCTTCCCTCGAGAACAGGGTTGCCAGGCCCCATGTGAACGACAGCATGACTGGCCCAGCATGGCGGAAACTCCTGACTCTGTGTTTTGAGGGCCCAGGATGGGCTGCTGTGGGTGCCTGGAGGACCATGTGCTGGTTCCTGGGGGACGAGGGACACGACACTCCCTGCCTACCCTCAAAGTGCCCCCAAACTCTGGAGAATAGCACATGCTAGAAGAGGGAATTTCTGATGAGACCCGTTTCATCAGAAGGAGAGTGTTTCTGAGTTGGGTATTTTGCAAGCAAGAAGTGCACAGAAGTTCCAAATTATGAAACTTTATTGGTTAGTGCCTTCAAAATACCTCTAGCTTTCAAAAGTTCCATTCTTGCACAGTTGGTTGACTTTAGAGAATTTTATAATCACTCAATTCTTTGTTTCTTCTTCTACGTGTCACCCCCTCCTTCCCTTCCCTCTCCTTCTTTTGTTCCATTTCTTACCTTTTTCTCTTTTATATTTCTGTTCCTCCCCTTTCTCCTGTATCTCTCTTTGTCTCTCTCTCTTCTCCTGCCCCCTCCTGCATGGTGATTGAGTCAGGAAGGAGGCAAGTGTGAAATTCATTTTCCTGTATCAGAGTTGAGGCCTCAAACTAGTAGAGAATAATGTTGGGACAAAGAGACCTACAAGGACTTAGGGCTTATCAAAGGCAGTGGACTTCCTGTTTATACAGCTCTCCTTCCCTGGGGAGGCCCGGCAGAGCCCAGCCAGCTGTGGCCTGGGCAAGCCGCCTAGCTCCAAAGCCCAAGGTCCCACCAGTTGGTGTCAAGCCCAGCCTCTTCTTGATCCTGCTGGAATCCCCAGTGCCGGTGCCTCCCCCATGCTCCCCACACCTGAATGCTTCTGAGCATGTGTGGCTTTCCAGCCCTGGGCCTGCACTCCATGAGCCATCCACTGGGTAACATGGTGGCCTGGCCTTCTGGCTCCTCTGTCCTGGAGCTAGGACCCTGCGTCTCTACACTGGGCAATCATTCATCCATCCAGGCCTCACACATTCATGACATACCTACTATGTGCTCTGCACTGGTGTTCTAGGGCTCTTGTGCCACC
>RCUC01132176.1:0-36252 GCA_003697995.1 Taxidea taxus jeffersonii | reverse complement strand
TAATGGATTTTGATTCTGAGGTAATGTGTTTCTTATTTTAATACTCTTTATTTTTACTATTCCAAATTTTTAATATTTAGACATTTATTCAGATGCTGGTGAAGTTAATACATCACATAGCTTGGCTGTATGCCGATCATGTTCAGAACACTGACCCTTACTAGATGTTCTGAATCCTTTACTTGATGTGGTTATTTTATAAAAGCATTCATAATTTGATATGGAACTTTGAACGTGTGTGTGTGTGTGTATGTGTGTGTGTGAAGTAATTTTTTAGTAAAACAATTCACATAATTCATAGAAACAAAGAGACTAGCCATACACTTTGGCTCATTCGCCTCTCTTAATTGTATGGCTTAATTGTATGGCTCTCTTAATTGTATGGCTCTTAATTGTATGGATTAAAATTTTAGGGAAATTTCTATTTTGATCCATTTATTGTGAGTTTATTTGTCAGCATTCACAGATTTAGCATGTGGCATTTCCACTGGTCTCAGCCATGTGGGATGTGTTATTTTATTTACAACAAATTCAAACAGTGGATTGCTTGACTAATGAGGGCACCCAGCCTCCACACCTCACAGTGACTCATAGATGTGCCTGTGTGTGTGTGTGTGTGTGTGTGTGTGTGTGTGTGCACTTTTAACAAGTAACAGTGATGGAAATAAAGAAGTTTTATGAACTTAGTTTATATGAACCTAGTACTTCTCATTCAGAAAATTGAAAGATTAGTTAAAGAGTAGAACTTGAAAGCCTCCAAAAGGATTGCTTGGATTTTCCTATTATATTTTATTACATTTAAGGGTATTTTGCACTATATTATATATATACGTATACGTGCATACTATGTCTATATTATGTGCTATAGTCATCACACACTTAAACTTAATTTAAATAGGAGCTAAATCTACTTCTTTTTTTCTGAAAGATGCTTTTAGCCCTTTTTTCATAGTGAATGATTTAAGTCCTTAGGGACTACTGATCTAAAAAGAATTAGTGCAGTTCTGAAGAAGTTCAGGTGCAGAGGTTCTGCTTCTCTGCAAAAGATGATTAAGAGGATGGAGTGCTTCTATAAAAATTAATTACTTTTCCCTACATCCATTCTCCCCTTATGTCTACCCGCCCTCCGTGCCATGTGTCTCAAGAGCCGAGTTTAGCTTACGTAGCTGTAGAAAAAATGAACGAGCTGAAACTGATTGCTGTTCAAGAGTATGAACCAAAGTTAAGGACTCGTAGTTTTCTAATTAGAAGATACCTTAAGGATAATCTCTTCTAACATCCTCCTACTTTAGAGGGGGGAAAAAATGGAGTGGCTGACTAGGTGGTAGCAGAGTCAAGAGCAGAACCCAGGTGTGAGGAGGACATTCAGCCTGGTGGGCTGTCTTCCCACCACCTGTCATTACAGACACCATCTCCTTTGTGTTTCATGAATGTTCATGATAAATAAAGTAAATGCCGCAAGTCCATAAGCTTTATATCATCGTAAAACGACAACTGTCTTGGTTTTTTTCTGGCTCTCACCCTCTCCTCCTTATGTCTGGGAAATCTGTAGAGGGATTCAGTGAGGGTGCAGGTGGCAGGAAGCCAAGCTCATTTTTGTGGTCCAGGGACCAACATCCTCCCCGTAACCAGTGAGAGTCCCAGAAGTACTTGTGGTAGTCTCTCCAACAACATGGAGGCTACAATACATGTAGACAAGGTGTCTTGTGTTTGGGGAGTGGTAGCAGGATTGCTGTTTTAGTGGTAGGCAAAGTACGGAGGTCTCAGACCGAGACCCACATCAAAATGCATTTTGACGGAGGTCTCAGACCGAGACCCATGTCAAAATGCATTTTTTTACAGAGCTCTCCCTTAAGAGCTACTGCAAAGCGATGGGCCCCTTGTGTGTGGAAAGAAGTCCACCTGTAACTGTGACAGCACGTACAACATGGCTGTGGGTTCTCTTCTGGCACAGCAGGTGTCAGTGACTGTGGCTTTTTTTTTCTTTTTATTTCAGAAAGCTGTTGACATGCTTTTGGACAATGAAGACAAAATTTCAGTGAGTGTCTTTTGTTTTTATGTGGTACTAGATGGGTGTCTGGGAACACCCAAGCCATATAGGGGAAAACTGTTGGTCTGATAATCTTGCAGCCATGTTTGTGTCCTCATAAATCAATGGTTAAAAATGTCTTTTCTCTCTAGATTAAAAAGGTAGTGGAAGAACTAGAAGACAGACCAGAGTTGCAGCACGTGGTGAGCATGACCATCTTCATTTGCCCTTTTTTTTTTTTTTAAAGATTTTATTTATTTATTTGACAGACAGAGATTACACAGGTAGGCAGAGAGTCAGGCAGAGAGGGGAGGGGAGAAGCAGGCTCCCTGCTAAGCAGAGAGCCCGATGCGGGACCCGATCCCAGGACCCTGGGATCATGACCCGAGCCGAAGGCAGCGGCTTAACCCACTGAGCCACCCAGGCGCCCCTTCATTTGCCCTTTTGACTGTGCTGGGGGCGAGCCGCCTTTCAGGACTGGTGTGGGATACTGGTGTGAGCTAGCTCAGGTCACTCCTCGGCATGGAAGTTTGACACAAACAGTAGTCCATAATCAGTCAAATGTGACAGAGTCTCTAACCCTGGCTAGGGACTAATTACAGACCAGATACTTTAACTTGGACTCACCATTGAATTGTGGTTTAAGAAAAGAGTCGTCACATTCACATTTGTGGCCCCAAACTGTGTCTAGGAGTAAGCACCTTGCTTGTGTAGTCCACACTGAATACAATTGCACCATGAATTACAACTCCTCAGAAGGATCCAGGAACAGAGCCTCATTCTTCTGTCCTCACTCTCCCGCCAGCGAATCCCACTCTCTTATTTGGTCTCGGTGGCAGTACTGTTAAGGCCTACTGCTCCAGACTGTCTTGGAAGGCTACTTGAGTTTTCCTTCAGAAGTCAGTTTTATGCCCGAAGCTTCTGAAGACCCCAGGATAGGAATGAAGGTACTTTGTTCTGCTTTGTTTTGGTCAGCAGTTGTGCAGATGCTACGGCTGTGCCTCGTGATTGGCCATCTCAAGATGGTGAGCTTAGCCAAGCAAGGCACCACTCTGCTGGTCCCCTCGGGACTTGTTGCTGAAACGGTAACTTCGGCCTGTGGAAGGCGTGAGCAGGATCATAGCAGCGGGCGTCTGTGCAGTGCTGAAACTGAGAGCCCCCACTCAGACGGGTCATCTTCCCTGTCGGGCAGCAGAATGTCTCTGAAAATTGGCCTTGGCAGTTGGGACAGAGCCTCCCAAGCCTGTGTGCCCGTCTAGGAAACGGTACTGTGTGTCCGGCTCACACGCTGACCCCTGACCCGGGTCTGAGCACAATGGAGGGCTGACCCCTCCGCCCCCTCTTGGCCTTGGGGAGACATGACCTGTTGACCAAAGGAGCCTTTTCTCTGTGTGCATGTGGCCTGGTCAGACTTGTTTAGTGACCATGCATGACAGTGGCTGGCAGACTCTAGCTAACCTACATACAGTCCCGGCATCAGGGACAGACTGCTGCTTGGTTCCTCACTCGAGGTGTGAATGTACTTTGATTGCTGCAATCCGGGCTTTCCGCCTCTCGTGGATGATGGGGTGCTTATTTATAGTTAGCAGTAACTACCCTTTGGACATCAGTTTCTAACTTGTGTCGTATATTGATAGACTTAATCTTGCCTCTGAATAGAAAGCAAATTACTCACTTTCTTTGAGGTCCATTAACTTTTTCAGAGGTTCAGACTTTTTCCTTTTTCCTAAGGAAAGGAATCAGTTTTGAAAATGGGTTCAGAAGATCTGCATTTATCTTGCTTTTAACCTTTGATGTCACCAGGAGAGGCAGCATTTCATAGCATAGATCTCAACAAGACTTAACAGAGAGCAGGGGCACCTGGGGGGCTCAACTGGATGGGCAACTGCCTTTGACGCAGGTCGCGATCCTGGAGTTCTAGGATCAAGTTCCACGTCAGGCTCCCAGCTCAGCAGGGAGTCGTCTTCTCCCTCTGACCCTCTCTCCTCTCACGCTCTCTCTAGCCCACGCTCTCTCTCGCTCTCTCTCTCTCTCTCAAATAAATAAAATCTTAAAAAAAAAAAAAAGACCTAACAGAGAGCAGATGTAGAATGTATGAAAAATAATTCAGCACTTGCTGCTTAATTTTTTAAGAACATTCTTTTATCTCATAACTATATCCCTTTTATGTAAAAAATGAGAATTTTTAGGATTCAGGAAGGCCACTAATCAAGCATTTTATTTCTGAAGGCAGGCAAACGATGGTGAGGATATTAGCTCTCATTAACATTTCCCTGGTGCTCAGTGTATGCCACATGCATCAGCGTGGATCTGAGCGTTTTACAAATGGTGATACATTCAATCCTCACAATGACCCAGTGAGATTTTGGTAGATAAAGAAACTCAATCACAAAGAGGTTGGTGACTTGTTCTTGTCCTATGGCTGGTCAGTAGAGGAGTCAGGTCACTCGAGGCTATTCCAGAGAGAGTGTGAGATCGTCCTTGTCTCCTGAAGGTGTTCTTTCCACTTTTCCTTCACTGAGACATTTTCCTGAAAACTGCTTCTCCCACAGGCTCTCCATGGAGAGCCTCTGTTTAGAACTGAGTATAGCAACAAGTGTTACTTTTCTTATTTTTATAATTATGGTTTATTTCTTTGTTATTTTTAGTATCTGCATAAGCTTTTCAAGAGAGACCATCATAAGGGACAGCGCTACCATGAAAAACAGATCAGCCTTTATGCTGAATATGATCGACCGAACTTACTTCCCTTTCTCAGAGATAGTACCCACTGCCCACTCGAAAAGGTAAGTCACAGACCTGCCCTGCATACTTCAGGCGAAGAAGTTGTCCTTTTTGGTAAGCTGTGGGTCATTCTCCTATTTCTGTCGCTCAGGGAGTGACTGCTGCTCTCAAAGCAAAGCAGGAGGTTTTGTTGGGCCTTCTGATGAGAACTGGAGGTGCTTTCAGCTGAGATTTTGTTGAGGAGCTAGACCATTTCTGTGCCAGATTTAATTAGAGGTGTAAAGGTTTAATTTGGGGTGTAGAATTCAATCAACCACCAAGCAAAAACAGTGTTAGGAGTCTGAGTCAGTTTACCTGAGCCAGAGTGGGGCTGAAGATCAATGTGGGAGGGACACCCAGGCTAACCCATGCCAGAGGCAGTGGCCCCAGACTCCAGGTCAGTTACTTAAGTGCTGTCCCCTGTCTGCTCTCCACATCCACATTGTGTATTTCTGTATTTCTATTTCACATTACGTTCCATTTCTCTATTGTACTGCATTCCATTATAATTATAAGAAACTACTAATTTCTTCCTCATTATTTTGTATATTCTTAAAGGACAGGTCATTTGTCTCACTCATTTTGGTAAACCCAGCAGCCGGCACTCATCAGACACTTGCCAAATGTTTGCTGCATCGTGAGTGAGGGAGTGAATGAATAAATGAATACATACAAGATTGTAGTCAGGGCTGCATATGAACTAGTAAGTTTTATGAGCCTGCTCTTTGAATGCAGTGGATGCTTACCATGTATATACTAGAAACTAGACAATCTGCAGCCCCCAGTGTTGTTTCCCGTAGTTCGTCATATGGTTTGGAATGCCATCTGACAGCTACAGGTATCTTACTAAATTCAGATAGCCAGAGAGCAAGCACTTGTAGTCTGCTCTATGTATCAACAGAACAAAAAAAAATGTGTTTGATCCCCTAGAGATATGTATTACGAAGTTGACTGTGCCTGGGTGGCCCAGCCTGCTGGGTGTCTGACTCTTGGTCTCGGCTCCAGCATGATCTCAGGGTCCGGGTGGGGAGAGGGGGGTTCTGTGACTCAGGGTCGAGTCTACTCTTCTGATTCTTTCTCCCCCTCCCTCATTCTTGGCCCCTCCCCACTCACACACTCTCTTCAAAATGAATAAACAAAATCTTAAAAAAAAAACAAAAAACAGGTGACTTTCTGCACACTGACAACTTTCATAGTTGCTTCTTCAGCCGTGTTGATACATGTATTAGACTCGTTATGAACCAATTTCAGCTCAGTGGATTTTCAAAATCTGAAGTTAATGAAAAAATATCTTGCCTGCATATTAATTTATGAAAAACTAACATTTTAAATTTGGGTCTTAAGACATTTTCTCAAAGATAAATTTGGAAATTCATCATCTTACTCTAAAAATAAAAGCAAATGTTTCCGTCTTCTCATTACAGAATCTATAACCCAGGGGGGAAAAGTGAGAATCTTATTCTTTGAACAGTACCCCTTCATTTGTATCTCACTCTTCGATGAAACATCATTCGTTTCCAGGAGCATGGGGCATCTTTTGTTGACCCCTCAGACAGAGCTGCACACCTATGACCAGCAGCCATCCCAGGCTCCTTCCCTTTCACTAAACTTGGGTGAAGAGGCACCACCCAGATTCTAGTATGTTTGTGCTTCTCCCACACTTTCAGCCCATCTTGTTTATAGTTTTCCAGTCTAGTATGTTCAGCAGAAGGCACACTGTTCTACCTAAAAGAGGAGCATCAGAAAACTGCAGACCTACATATGGCATGTCTAGTACATAGAACTTGCTTAGCACATCATGTAAACCTTCCAGAATTCTTCTCTGTGATCCACTGAGAAGAACCAGTTGCATGTAAAAGAATTCAACAGAAGCATAGTGAAACCAAGTTTTTTTTTTTAAGATTTATTATTTATTTGACAGAGAGAGAGCACAAGCGGGGGGGTGGGGAGCACAGAGGGAGGAGAAGCAGGCTCCCTGCTGAGCAGGGAGCCCAATGAAGGACTTGTTCCCAGGATTCTGAGATCATAAATGGAGCCAAAGGCAGATGTTTAACCGAATGAGCCACCCAGGCATCCCAAAACCTGTTATGTTTTAAATAGTTTTTTGTTTTTTTTAGGTTATCTCTTGTTTTCCACTGAGAGAGAATTTTGAAACAAACGAATTAGAGCTGGTAATGGTAGAAACATGCCTTTAAAAATAATCAAGTCAGTAATCTGCCGTTTTAGAACTTTGTAGATGAGCTGTCATGTTACAGATCATTGAGATTTCTTCATAAGAGGTTCGCGTTAGGATCCAGTGTGTATATCCATGTGTATGTTTGCAAAAAAATGTATTCTTATCCTTGCTCAGGTATGTAAAACCATGTTAAAGAGGGTATTACTTATACCCTGAAAAAGCTAGCAATTCATAAAAAACAAAGTAAATATGCCCCCATTAAATGCATGCCAGGCATAACTTCACAGTTCGTGAAGTGAAGGTCATGAGTTACAGGTTCACCTGTTTTGTCTAGAGAGACTGAGAAAATTTGGTACTGTTTTCTACTAAATATAAAGTTAAGAGCTTAAAATTTTAATGCCCACCAAAGAAATCTCTGTTTCAGAAGAGTATACAGATGCTTAGTCCTATAGATGCTTTGGTGATAATTTGGTGTTCATTTTCTTTTAAACAGGAAGCATTTAAGGTTTCACGGCTTTTTTCAGAGCATGTTGGCCCCCCTTCCCCTCCCCCTTTGTCGATGATTCACTTCTGGCAGAATAGCAGCTCTGTCTTTCTCTGCTAGTCTGCCTTGAAGGAGTTTTGGGTAATTGTTGAGAGGAGGGGTGATTTCAAATGACAGCTGGTTGAAATCTTCAGGGTTTCCAGTCAAACTTAGTTTGAATTGATTGAAATCCTACAATCAATATTTGGTCAAAAACTTTGTGGAGACCCTGCCATCATTTCAGAAGCCCTTTAAGAAAGTGGTATTCTGGGGCACCTGGGTGGCTCAATGGGTTAAGCCTCTACCTTCGGCTCAGGTCATGATCTTAGTGTCCTGAGATCGAGCCCCGCATTGGTCTCTCTGCTCAACCGGGAGCCCGCTTCCCCCCTCTCTCTGCCTGCCTCTCTGCCTATTTGTGATTTCTCTCTCTCTCCAAATAAATAAAATATTAAAAAATATATATAAAAAAAAAAAGAAAGTGGTATTCCCAAGGCTGGCAGTATTTATCAGACTGGAGTTCAGGATTGAAAATCACCACAATGCATAAATCCCAAAATTAGTCATAAGCTTTTGTGAAATTGTTCCTTCTAAAAGAGATACAGAGGTAGTAGGAATTTATAACTCTGAAGCCATTTAAAGACAATAAAAATCATTTATGGAGTTTCCACTGTGCTTTATAACATGGGCGGCACTTTCATGTACCTTACTTTTATTTAATCTCTACAGTAGGACAGGTAGGTGGATAAAGTCATTTTATCCACAACAAGCTAAGTCTTCAGGAGTTGAAAGAAACAACCCAGAGTGTAGCACTAATAAGGCAGAGGGCCAAGACTTAGAACCTGGATCTCTGACGTCAGGTTCCCTATTCTTTCCACTATGGTGAGGAATCATTTTTCAGGTTTAAGATGTTAATTAAAGGGCACCTGGGTGACTCAGTGGGTTAAGCATCTGACTCTTGGTTTCAGCTTGGGTCATGACCTCAGAGTCTGGGATCCTGCCCCATGGGGCTGCTGCTTGAAATTCTTGCTCTCTGCCCCTTCCCCAACTTGTACACTCTTACTCTCCTTCTCTCTTCCTTTCTCTCTCTCTAAAATAAAAAAGTCTTGGGATGCCTGGGTGGCTCAGCCATTAAGCGGCTGCCCTCAGTTCAGGTCATGATCCTAAAGTCCTAGGATCAAGCCCTGCATCGGGCTTTTTGCTCAGTGGGGAGCCTACTGCTCTTTTTCCCTCTGCTCGCCATGCCTCCTCCTTGTGCTCTCTCTCTCCCTCTGATTAAAAAAAAAAGATAAATAAAAGTAAAACTAAATAAATCTTTAAAAAATATTCCTTAGGAACGCCTGGGTGGCTCAGTTGGTTAAGCGACTGCCTTCGGCTCAGGTCATGATCCCGGTGTCCTGGGATCGAGTCCCACATCGGGCTCCTTGCTCGGCAGGGAGCCTGCTTCTCTCTCTGCCTCTGCCTGCCTCTCTGTCTGCCTGTGCTTGCTCTCACTCTCTCTCTCTCTGATAAATTAAAAAAAAAAAAATATTCCTTAGTATTGCAAGAATCATGAAAGTCATCTGTTTTTAAACTATTAAACTGTCCTTTGTTCTGTTATTTCCAGGCATGATGATCAGGTGCTAGTTTTCATTTACAAATCTCATTTGCTTATGCCTAGAGTAGTTAAAAGCAGAATATCGGCTCTGCAGATTTGGGAATTTGTACCTGAATTTATGATTTCTCTCCTATCTTACGGCATTTATAAGGTGGTAGTAGTTACGAATTTGCAGGAATAAAGCTAGAAAATGCAACGTTTATAGGTTTCCATGAATGCCATGTAAGAAGGCTGGATAAACAATGGCAGGGTCAAGGCTGGGTAGAAGAAATCCTTATTTAATTTATAGTTCTTGCTAGTTACCCCCCAAATCTCTAACTCTCTTCCTTGCTTTTATATTAAATCAGGAAAAGGAAAACTAAAACATAACTTTTTCACTGTTTTTTATTCAATTTCTGCCATTATTCTGTCTTTTCACTTTATTTTTACTGTGATTCTCCCTTTCCATATGTATGTCTGTGTCTGTTTCTGTTTCGTTCCTCTGGACTTTAAAAATCTTAGTTTTGCTACTCTTTCCTCTAGAGGGAGCACGTGTCCCCAGAACATTCAAGAATCTAGGGAAAGGTGGTTTTATACTTCACTTGTGTCAAGAACAGAAAAATTCTATGTATCGGAAATTTTTTTTTTTTTTTACATTTTACTCAAAACGTCCAGAGATTTCTAGAGTCTCTGCTTTCTCATATATGAGAAAAGAATAATTTCAGTATTGTTAGAAACTAGACATAAAACATTTAAAATCTGTGAAACTCAAATTTCAGAGACTCAGATTATCTTTGAGCTTGGTATTACACATCTGCTTGCATTTCAGACCCTTCTTGACTTCAGACTTTTCTTTAGACATTTCTTCTCAGAGGACTTGTCATTTTTTATGAAATCCTAACAGCTTCCAGCAGCACCATCCTATAAAATGTTCTGCAGTGAGGAAAATGTACTGCTCTGACAAGATAGCCAGCATCCACGTGTGGCAATTAAGTAGTTGAAATATCTAGTGGGGAACTGCATTTTTAATTTAAATTTAAATGACCCCATGTAACAAATGGCTCCTGTCTTAGCACAGCTGAGCCTGCAGACTACAAAGTCTGTGTGCTTGGAGGCAAGCATGTTCACAAATCTTCAAGAGAATGGGGGGGGATGGTTTTGTTGGAAACTTCTGAATGGTACTTTAAAATGTCAGTAAATTTCCAAGTACAAATACAGATACCTTTTAGTAAAAACTAAGTTAGACAGTATACTCAGTCTTCATTCACACTCTCTCTAAACACTCTGTCTACTCATATTACATTTTCTTGTTCATCTGTGCGTGACATGGGCCCACTCAGCCACAAACTGTCCATCTGTATCTCTCGCAGTTCCCATGAATCATGGCCCTCCGTTGCTTTCTCAGTAACTTTTTATTAGAATGGTCCCAGGTTCTCTGAACTTCATATTTTTTGTTGTTTCCTTTCACTGTCTACTTCTCACATGGGTATCCTCTCTCTGCTCTGGTATCATTCCAGAAGGGTAAGGAGTAGGTATGAAAATTCCATTGTTTATAATCATGATTGGTTGATGGGCATGATAGTATAGAGGTAAGGTAAATCGTGTTTTTAATCAAAACGAATCAAGATTCTCCTAAGTGTCAGGATTAGGTTCAGCTATGGGTGAGAAAAATGCCAAAATAGTAGTGCCTTCAACAGAGTAGCAGTTTAGTTCTCTGGCCCATGGAAGTCCTGGTGGCAAGCCACACGGTTGGAAACTCAGGCTCTTTTCTCTCTTCCCTCACCTTGTATGACCTTCAGCTTGTGGTGTAAGATAATATTGTTCATGTTTCCAGGAGCAGATTGGGTGAAAGAATGAAAAATACGAAAACAAAGGGATGACTGACCTTGCTTCTTAAAGAATATTGCCAGAAGCTACCATGTTGCATTTTCCTTCCTGTGGCGATATTAGTCACATGGCTCTTCCGTGGCTGAGAAGGCTTGGAGATTGTTCTTTAAATTCTGGATTGTCACACACCCACCTAAAATCTTACTACTCTAGAAATGGGCAAGGGATATTGGGGGATAATTTAGCTGTTTCTGACACCTAACTATTAAAGGAGCCTTGTGAATAATCAAATCAGTAGTTTCCTCTTCATTGTGACCTTTCTGCCTTCTCATTTCCTCATTTAAATGAGTTGTGTTCCTCAAACTCCACCCTAATTTCACTGTAATTCTGAAGGTGTTCTCTCCCTTTTTTAGTGTGTGGTTCAGAATCCCCCACCCACCCACCCGCTCCCAACATTGATTTCTGTGATCAGCACTTTTTCCTCCCTTTTGGCTGTTACTCTCCAACCAGAGACACACACTTAAATATATATATATATTCTACATAAAAATTTTAATTCAAAAATCAAAATGTTCAAACCAGCTCCTGCTATTATTTCCCAGGATAGATCACTGAGTAGGCAGAGCTGCTGAGCTTATACTCTTCTTTTTATCTCTTTGGTTCTTGCTTTTAAAACAACCACAGGCTGCTTGTTGGTATAACTGTACAACCCAATGATCTTCCTCCTGAAACCTTTTCTGCCTGCTCATCTATTTAAAACAATATGTACTGCACACCCAGGAGTAGCCAGGCACAGGGCTGGAGTCACATGGTCCCTGGCCATGGAGTCCTCAACTGCGCCTGTGATTGGTTGGGAAGAAGTGTGTGGGCTCTCACCAGGGTGACTCCCTGGGACCTGGCCTGGTGTGGGGTCCACGGAGTAAGTGCCTGAAGTACTAGTCAGGGGTGGAGGGTAAGGAGTGAGGGCCATAGTCCAGGTGGAGGGACCACAGTGGAAGGGTGAGCAGGCTGTGAGGGAGGTCTGGCTGCCAGAAAGGCAGGGCAGGTCACGGATGTCACAGGGAAAATTCTGGGCTGTGAGTCAGAACAGAGCCCTGCAGCAGGGAGGTCACGTAGTTGGGGTGGGAGGTTTCCTGGGTATCACTTACTTGTCCTGCTGCACCCAGTTCAGATGCCTCCTGTGCTATGAAGCCTTTTACAGGAGGGCCACACCTGAGCCCATGTCCTGTGTCTGTGCACATGCCCCTCTATTCACACTTCCCCTGGTCATGGGATTGGGTGTTAGTGCAGCTCTGTGACCTTCCCCGGAGCCTGCGCTCCCTTGGGGGCTGCGTTCTACTTCCACACCCACCCTGCACCCCTCTCCCCTGTCGTCAGCAGCGGCATCTTTGTGACTCTTCTTTGCTTCTTTGCGTCTCTATCCAACCTGACCCTCCAGCGCCCAGCAGAGTGTACAGTGAATGTGTGCCAGTTTGCTTAGAGTTATTCAGTTATATGTAAACACAACATGTCTTGTTTCTTGCACCCAAGAAAATGCAGTCACCTGTGAGGCTCCTTGTTTCTTTACTTGATCTCTTCCCTTTTGATCCTTCTTGATGGTCAGATACGATTTTCCCCCTCTCATCCTCTGACAGATGCTTGAGCAGAGTTTTCTCTTAAACCTTGTGATCTGGCAACAGAAATATTCTGTTGACCTATGTGTTTATTTAAGCATCAGATGTTTCCCAAGCTGTGGTCTGCCCAGTACTGGGAATGTGCAACGGAGAACAACAAAGCCTTCCCAGAGCTTACATTCCAGTGGAGGGACGGGGAGCTTAAAGCTGTCATGGGGAGTTAGGTGGGGCGCAGAGCTGTGAAGAAACCTGAAATAGCATCAAGAGAAAGCTTGGTGGGAAAGTCCTTGGCTTTCTGCCTTTGTTCAGAGTTTTCCAAGTTGCCTCAAATACAGTATTGGTTAAATTGTGTTCAGTCCAGCACCTCTCTGAGAGGTGAATGAGGACAGCCACCAGCAAAACCCAAGATTTGTGTTTTGTTTGTTTATTTTGTTTTATTTCTAAAGGAAGGCAATGAGAACTTTCTTTCCAACTCATATGTTTAAGTGAATCTATTCATATTTACTCATGTCTGCTAATCCACAGTAACATTTTTACCCTGCTTTACTTAAAGGCTCTTGAGATCTGTCAACAGAGAAACTTTGTAGAAGAGACAGTGTATCTTCTGAGTAAGTAGTTTTTGGTCCCCATGAGCTGGGAAACACTGTGGTAAAGTGTACGTGGTCTAAGAATGAACATAAGTTTTAGACCAAAGGCACACAAAGTGTGCCTGTTCTCTTTAAGAATTTAATGTGTAGAAAAGGGGACTTTGCAGCTCAGTAGAGGAAGAAGCGTTATTTAATGCTGTTGAAGTAACATCTGAATATTGCATAGTAAGTCTTTTAGCTCACATCTCACAAATGAATTGTAGAGATGACGAGTTGGTTCATCTGAAAAAAAAATTGCCAGCTTATTTTAATATCAACCTGGTAGAAAATAACGTTCATTGTCCCTCATCACACCTTAAATAACTGGAGAAAATGCGCTTGAACATGGGCGTTTTGGAGAGGGGAGAACTTTGGTATCATCTAGCTCTCCATTGTCCTTAGGCCTCTGGCATTGCCTCTGTTTATGTCATACTTAGTATCTTTCACCTTCCTCCAAAATGAACCTTTACATGAAAGCAGGGTAGATGCCTGAAGGTTTCCCAAGGAAGCTCTTTGCAGGTATTTGTAGCTGAAACAAGGAGTTCGAACATGAGGTGTTTCTCCGGTGTCTCTGCCCAGAAAATACTCCAGAAGAGTCCATTTTCATCATGGTGTCATATTGTCTCAGTAGACAAGTAAGGGGAGAACTTGCAAAGGGAGACATAATGTTCTTTTCTGAAGTTATGAAAATTTAAAAATCCTATACACATTTTTATAAACATATAATGTATTATTAGTCCCAGGGGTACAGGTCTGTTAAAATTAACCATTTTTAAGACCTAAACAGTGGGAATAATACTTGTTGGAAGAACAAAATGCTATAAAAGGTATAACAAATTGGACATTATTTTATTCACAGGCCTGCTATTTATCACTTGACAAGGGCTGCTCAGAATGCGAAGGGTTGAGTTGCTGTCCCTCCTCTGAGTAAAGCTTTCTACATGTACTGTATTAAAAACTCAGGGAAACTGTTAAAGCCATTAAAATGCCAATAGATCAATGAGCAAAGTGTGTAAAGATAATTGGCCAGATAGAAGCATAGTTGATAAATACTTTCATTTAATGAGAGTTATTGGAAGGCGTTCCCCCAAACTTGGAAGAGAAGGAAATGAGGTAGCCCTCTGATAGTTGAGTTTGTGTTTGGCACAAAGTGTGTCAAAAGAGCAAATCCAAAACTACTTAAAGAGGCAGAATGGCTCCAAGGCCTTTAAAAGTCTTAACTGTGTCTGGGTATTAAGATGTCCAAAAGAAATACAGGTCTGTCAGAGGGAAGTAGGGATCTGATGGACCTGGGTTCAGATTCCAGCTGTATGATCTTGGCAGGTTACTAATGTTGCTGCATATCCTCTTCCATAAAGTAGAAATAATAGTAGAACATACCTCATAGGATTATAGTGATGACTAAATGATGTAATTTATATGAAGCACTTAAATGAGTATACAGCACAAAAGAAACACCCAGGAAATCATTATTTCACTGTGTTATAAACAGCAAATGCTAATGTCCCATAAGAAAATAGGTTTTTTCTTAGCTTTCAAGAGATATGTACATAAGAGATATGCTGTTTCTTCAAAAATGTTTTATTAAAGCATCCTGAAAGTATTTCTCACATCTTTGGTAGGCCGAATGGGGAATAGCCGCAGTGCCCTGAAGATGATCATGGAGGAATTACATGATGTTGATAAAGCCATTGAATTTGCCAAGGAGCAAGACGACGGAGAACTCTGGGAAGATCTGATTTTATATTCCATCGACAAACCACGTAAGCCAAAAAGCCATCTGCAGTCAGACCTGTTTCTTTGAATAAGTCCAGTTACATCTACAGCAGGAATTATCTCAAGACACACTGGGTGAAAAATATGGTGAAGTATCTATAGCAAAAACAGGCTAGATACATTGTAACGATTTCCAGTCCTCCTCCTGTACAGAGAAGCGGTACCTGAATGTGCAAACAAGCAGGTGGTTAAGTTCTTGAAACTCATTCACCTGTCCCGGTGAAGCTTGTTCCTACACACTGTACCCCAACTGGATAAATGTGACCTGACTTAGTTTTGTTTCGGGTTGGTTTTTTTTTTTTTCCAGTTTGGATATAGGGGTATTTATTTTGAAAATGTAAAGCCCTCACCAGTTTCTTTTCATGGGAACCTAGGCCTGTCACTGGACATTGGCCATATTCAGATGTTTGCTATGACAGTACCTAGTCTCCGTCCCAGCTCGCTTCCTCGTGTGGCACCAGGACTATGTGTGTGCTGCCTCCCCGTGGCTGCCTCCGCATTTTAGAAGGAGATACACGGTCACCTGACAGCAACCCAAGCCCTCCTTTGAAGATCTAGAAATGATTCCGAAACCGGCAGTACTGGTTTAAAGTCTGCACCTACCGCCTTCATTTTTTTTTTTTAAGATTTTTTTTTTTTAATTTTTATTTATTTGACAGAGAAAGATCACAAGTAGGTAGAGAGGCAGGTAGAGAGAGGAAGGGAAGCAGGCTCTCCGCTGAGCAGAGAGGCCCCATGCGGGGCTCGATCCCAGGACCCTGAGATCATGAACTGAGCCGAAGGCAGAGGCTTTAACCCACTGAGTCACCCAGGCGCCCCACCGCCTTCATTTTTTAGGAAGAATATTTATCTATTTCAAGATGTTCAAGTTTTAGAAATAGCTCTTGTGATTGTCTTTTTATAAGAGCTACAAGAGGGTAATGTTATTCAAGTCAAATTCAGATGTAGACCATCACATGCACATGCATCTTTGAGAATCAAGCTTAGTGTGATGAAGTTGTAATTTACGTACCGCCAAAGACGCAGGGTGGGTGAGATGGAACATGTCATGACTGGGACCTGCGGTCTGCCCTGCCAGTGAACTGGGGCATTTAACTAGCTAGCTCTATGGCCTGGAATGAATTAGTTAACCAGCTTGTTTCCCTTGCCTGTAAAATGGGGACAAATACATTCATACCTTGCAGATTATTGGAGAAAAGTGTGTGACAGCTGAGCTGTAGTGTAAGTTCTCAATAAATGTCAGTTGGACCCCTTTGCCATTGCAGGCTGTGTTCTGAGTCATGTGCTCTCTGGCTCTTTTTCACTGACAGAGCTTCCCCTCTACATCATGATATAAAAAGAAAGTTTTTGAGAATTTGGAAATTCAGATGGTTTTAACGCTTACTTTAAAGGAAATAATTTATTGTTTGAGTTCCTTTTGACCTGAAACTGCCTTATGTACATTGCTGATGTGCTGATCATTCCATATGGTATCTTGCAGCTTTTATTACTGGCTTATTGAACAACATCGGCACGCATGTGGACCCAATTCTGTTGATTCACCGTATTAAGGAAGGGATGGAAATCCCCAATTTGAGAGATTCCTTGGTTAAAATTCTGCAAGACTACAATTTACAAGTAAGTATTCTTTCTTAGACAAGTCAGCATGGGGAGTGAGTTGATTTTCTTTCCAGGGATAAACATTTCTAGGGTTATTTTAGGTAACAGAATTCGGTTGCATTGTTACATTTTATCTAGGCCCCAGATATATGGGAAGCTCATCAAGTAGAGAAACTAGAAATCTCATCCTTTAAGGAAGCCATCCTGTTTTTTAACCATCCCCAAATTTTCTCCTTGATGAGCAGGCACTTTTTTTTCTTAATATTTTATTTATGTATTTGAGAGAGACAGAGATAGCAAAAGATAACACAAGCAAGAAGGAGGGAGAGAAGCAGATGCCTTGCCTGAGCAGGGGAGAGAAAGCAGCAGAAGAAAAGGAAGAAGCAGGCTCTCTGCTAAGCAGGAAGTCCAGTACGGGGCTCGATCCCAGAACCTTGAGATCATGACCTGAGCTGAAGGCAGACACCTGACCCACACCCAGGCTACGTTTATGTGGTAGATACAGCATAGCATTGGGAAGGGTGAAGGGTATTTACAGTGGCTGCCAGACCCTTCAAGCCAGTTTTAAGTAACATGAGTATTGTGTCCATTGGAGGGAATTGAAAGAAAGTTTTTCAAGGGGCGCCTAGGAGACTCAGTCGGTTTAAGCATCTGCCTTTGGCTCAGGTCATAATTCCAGGGACCTGGAATTGAGCCCAGCATCGGGCTCCCTGCTCAGCAGAGAGCCTGCTTCTCCCCCTCCTTCTGCTTCTCCCCCTACTTCTGCTCTCTTTCCCTCTCTTTCTGTCAAATAAATAAATAAAATCTTAAAAAAAAAAAAGGTTTTCAAATAATTCAATTATTTCCTTGAAGCTACTCAGTAATCTATTGCCTAAAACATGTTGAAATACATGATTTTATTTAACTTTTGTCTGTTTTCTAGACTAGTACAACTTTGTTTTCTATAATAATTCAGAATTTGTGATAAAAGCAATGGAACCCGTTGTTTTCATATAAATCATTAATATGCTAATTACAAAGCATCCTGATCTTTTCCTGGTAGATGGTAGCTGCCATAGAACTTGAAATTGTTTAAATCACATTTATTTAACTATTTGGGCTGTTCTTTCTCAACTTCATTTGAAAATGAGTTTTTATTATAATACGGAGGAAGTTGCTGTCCTGGAAACATAAAGATTTTGCAGGTAGAGCCAAAAGATAACGTGGTAGGGAGAGATGTGGTTATCAGATTAAGAAAAGAGAGGAGCATGTGTTGAGGATTTGTAGGGCCCCTGTGCCACTGTGAGGGTTCAGTGTCGGGGGAGGGTGCTGTATTCGGGTGGGGGGGACTCAGATAAGAAGCAGGGTAAAAGGTGCAGAAGTTGAGGAAGATTGAGAGCATCAAGAAGAGAAGTGAGAGATGTAAAGGAATGACAGAGCTGAAGGAACAAGAACATGGGGTCTGGGAGTGAGATGTTGGTACCTTAACATTTCTGACAGAGCCCTCGTGAACTTGGTCAGGAAGCAGGTGAAGGTAAGGGTCATTGGAGAGGAACTGGTCTAGAAACTGTGACATCATCCCCGTAGGCATTGAGGGACAGGGATAGGAGGGCTGTACCTGGGCTCCGGCCCCCTCCGTGAACTGGGAGGCTCACCTCCCAAGCACTGGGGCTGGATTACTGGGCAGCACAGCCTGAAGGAGAAGAGGTTTTCCTGCGGGCAGGGTGGACGAGGACAAGAGCCTTCCTCAGGTGGGCTCACGGGAAGTTGGGGTACTAGGAGAGAAACAGGTGTTTGGTTAAAGCAGAGGTAGAGGGTCTGTTCTGCACAAAGCTTCACGATATGCAGGTATTATTACCAGAGGAACTGGGAGGTCTGCAGACAACCCTGGGAAAGGGGTGCTGGGAGGGAGAATGAGCAGGGCAGGGAGGAGAGGGTAGTAGGGGAATGGGTGAGGAAGCAAGCAGAGGGCAGGGAAGAGCTTTGGGAGATTTGGGCAGTGCCCGAGGGCTGCAGCAGAGCGGCCCAGGTAGGAATGTTTCCCTATTTCCAAAGTGGGAATTGGGCTTTGGGGAAAATGACTTCAGTGTCCAACCTCCTAAAGCTCAGGGTATGAGTGAGCTTGATGATGATCTGTCACTGGCTCTGCCTTCCTCCGTGTGTGCTGGGACCTGTGTGAAGTTGCAGATCCAAATGTATCGAGAAGTCATTTAGGTGTGGTATCTCTGAGCATCTCTACCTCAGGGAAGTTGACCAAATGACACTCCTTTGTCCTCCCGCTTAGTAGTGCATTAAGCTTGGCCTCTGGGTTGAAAATGTTTCTTTTTTTCCAGTCTCTCCAGTGCCTACAGAAACACCTAATAAATCCTTCTTACTAGGCCCTTAATCCAGAGAACCAAGCTCATGGCACCACTGGATATCAGTGCTCATTCATTTTTATGAATAAATTTGCACATTCTAAGTTAACCGGGAATAAAAATAAATTATTAGATGCAAAATATATTCCGTATAAAAAAAAATCCACGAAAACAGCTGCTAAATCAGTATTTTTCCCCTTCATTATATTTTTTTAATGTACTGAGAGCTTTCCCTTAAGATGTGGAAGTGTGCTATTGGTGACATGTTGAGGAGGCTGAGGGTTACTCAGCCACGGGATCCCTTAAACCTGACCAGGGAGTGGCTTCCAGGACCTGAGGAGAAGTGTCAGAACCTGTGGGAATGGCCTCGTGGTCTCCACTGCAGGTCAGAGGGCTTGTTGGAGGGTGCAGAGAGAAACCGCTCACCTCGGGCAAGTGGTTCAAACAGTTCCAGGGGCGCTGCCTTCTTATATATGAAGAAAGAGTTTAGAAGTTTTTTCTATGGAAAAGGCTACTGTTATATTAATGACCATTTATTTTCTTTCTGTGGGCCACCTGTCGGAGATCACTGTAAAAATAATTTATAGAGCATCTTCAAATTTCTGGAAAGGTTTCACATATGTATTTTTGACTCTGCCTAGTCTCTTGTTTGTTCCATAAAAGTATAGTTGATTTTCACATGTTCTCGCAGGATAAAAAATTGGCTAGCCTGTTAATCGCCAAAATTGAGGGAGAATTTTCCAGGTTCATGAATTTGTGAGAACCTGGAACCTTCTCTGTTGAGCAGGGCAGCAGGGAAGGACCCAAGGGGCTGTTAGGGACCATTCAGCAAACCTGAGGATTCATGGTCAATTGTCAGGGAGAGGGCTTCTTGGGATCTTTTGCTAATATGCACTGGGAATCTCTCTCTCAGGGAGATGGTTTCTTCTTGTTCACAGTACATAATCTCTTAATTTCTTCTAAGAGGTGAGGAACTTTTTAAATTTATAAATCCGGGACGCCTGGGTGGCTCAGTTGGTTAAGCAGCTGCCTTCGGCTCAGGTCATGATCCCAGCGTCCTGGGATCGAGTCCCACATCGGGCTCCTTGCTCGGCAGGGAGCCTGCTTCTCCCTCTGCCTCTGCCTGCCTCTCTATCTACCTGTGCTCACTTTCTCTCTAACGAATAAATAAATAAAAATCTTAAAAAAAAATAAAATAAATTTATAAATCCCTGAAATAAACTTTTTAAATGGATTTTTTTATTTTATTTTTTTTTAAGATTTTATATATTTATTTGACAGAGATTACAAGTAGGCAAGAGAGGCAGACAGGGAGAGAGAGGAGGAAGCAGGCTTTCCGCGGAGCAGAAAGCCCGATGCGGGGCTCGATCCCAGGACCCTGGGATCATGACCTGAGCCGAAAGCAGAGGCTTTAACCCACTGAGCCACCCAGGCACCCCTAAAACGGATTTTTTTCCTTTCAGATTGTTTCCATTTGGCCTCATCACTGCCTTTAGGTGACATAGGTGGCCTGTGATAACCAAATCTAGCTTCTTTAATCAGTCTGGCACATCTGTACTTTGTGCTGTCATAAATTCAGATATGATTATATTTGTAATACTGCTTTTGAGCTCCAACATGAGACCTTAGAACCTATCATTTCCTTATTTCTCTGTAGTTCATTATCTTAGATGATAATCCTAACAGAAAGCAACGCTTTTCAATTAGAATTCAGATCCCATAGCATCATAGCCTATATGATAGATTAGAAATTAGGTAAAATGGTTTCCCAGGCTAGCTCTTATATCATACTGGGGCTTATAAACCCAGGTAACTGTCATTTGCAATTCTAATAATAAGCATTGCAGTATGAACAAGGCTATGTCAGCAAAAAGTTCAACATTCAAAGAATCTTTTAAAATAAAAATTTCAGAAACTCTGCAATTTTTATGGCATTTTTCTTCACAGCAGCTGTTTCTAAAGAACCATAATAAATCCACCGATGTACAGTTCTTTTATTGCTTTATAAAATATCTATGAGTCTGGTGCTTTTTGCTTTTCATTGGGATGATTATCAATGATGAACTACAAGAAATAAGAAAAAAGAGGGAGAATCTAGTCTCGTGTTGGTTTTCAATAGCTAGCTTATAAATACATTCTTAAATTTATAATACAACAAGGTATGCTTATAACAGATTGATTATAGACCCTACAACTGGATGATTTGAAAATGATGGAAATAAAAGGATAAAGGTAATGCTGAAAAGCTTTGAACCATGGGGAAAACAGTGTAATGATAAGAAAACAAGAGTTGTTGAAAAGAATGTGTGGGAAGAAAAAAATTAAAAGTTCCATAAAAGAAATGAATCTCTGAAAGATAATATTGTACTCGCCTATAATGCCCTCAAGTACTTTTTGAGATGAGAACTTGATGCCATTATGAAGTTGAGCAAAGAAGAGACAAGTGGTTTACTTACCTTGGTGAAATTCTAATAGGAGATATAGATTGTAATTTGAGCTATAGGTTATATGGAAGAATGAAAAATGATATGACAATCGTAATATATCCCAAAACTGGAAAACAAGATCAGTCCCAAAGGTGTTATTAATAAGTCCTTTTAAAACAAAGGCATGAAAAGAAAAAAATAGACCTCATAATAAAAAGTAGAATAATATAGAAAATAGGAATATTTGAAAAGTAACTAAGTAGAACTCTGAAATTATGTAAAATTATGTGTGTATTCATTTGACATTTCAATATTGAGTGCTAGGCCAATGGTAGATTGGACGATGGTAAAAGGGAGAATTAACGGGAAAATCTGATGACATTGTTTAGTATGCAGCAAAGAGTAATGAAGAGATAGAAGATCCAAGAGTGGTTAACAGGGGCACCTGGGTGGCTCAGTGTGTCTTCAGCTCAGGTCATGATCTCAGGGTTCTGGGATCATGCTCCCTGCTCAGTCTGCTTCTCCTTCTCCCTCTGCCCCCCACTTGTGTGATTGCTCGCTCACTCACTCTCTCAAATAAATAAAATCTTTAAAAAAAAAAATAAGAGTGGCTAACAGAGACATCAGGTTAGAATACACACGTCCTCAACCACAGGACTTGCAGAGGAGAGAATCAAAAGACTAATAGGAAAACCTCAACAAAATTGATCAGGGAAAAGAAGACCTACAAATTTTGGGATCAGACAAGGGAGAATATAACTAAAGGTGCAGACAAGATTTAAGAACTAAGTAAATGCTACAATTTTATATCAGTATATTTGAAAATGCAAATAATTTTCTAGGAAAATATAAATTACTAACATTTACTCAAGAGCAAATAGATCTGTAGTCATTAAATCAGCAGTCGAAACATAGAGCCAAAATAAAAGTACTATTCCATAGTCAACTTCAGAGGTTAGTTTCATCAGACTTTTAAAAAAACAGGCAATCCCCGCATATATTTTGTAGTTGACCTTTCAACCAGGACCCGGAGAGGAGGAGGGGAACAACACCTTTACCCTGCAGAGGGGGTGAGAAATGCAGTCTTTTCTCTGGATACGATGGAAACAGGTGACACCTGAGGTCCCAGGATGCTGGAAGTGGCCCTCAAATCCCAGTGCCAGGATGCTGGCTACTGTCCCAGCCCTGCCTTGTGGATTCAGTGACTGGAAGGGCAGTAACATTCATTAGAGAGAAACCAACATCTTGAAGAACTGCTTTCCTGCTCATCTGAACAAATAAAGAATAAAACCTAAAAAGCGAAAAAACAAACAAAAAGAAAACCCAGGCAGCCCCTATTTCACATCAACTTTTCCAGAGAACAGAATGGAAAAGCTCCTCAGTTCCTCATGGGATGCTGGTCTAACCTTTCCTGTATCATGACACAATTAGAGCCCTGTTTCTTTAACACAAATGCAAAAAGTCTACATAAATCATTAGCAAACTGAATCTGTCCATGTAATTATTGAATGTGTATATCATAAATGTCATAAATTCTAAAGTAATCATCATTTAAATGTTTGATAAAATTCTAATCAAAACCCCCAAGGAATTTTTTACAGTTCAAATTTATGTAAAAAGCAGGGGTTCCTGGGTGGCTCAGTGGGTTAAAGCCTCTGCCTTCGGCTCAGGTCATGATCTTAAGGTCCTGGGATGGAGCTCCACATCAGGCTCTCTGCTCAGCGGGGAGCCTGCTTCCCCCGCCTCTCTCTCTGCCTGCCTCTCTGCCTACTTGTGATCTCTGCCTGTCAAATAAATAAATGAAATCTTAAAAAAAAATTTATGTAAAAAGCAAATGGCTTAAGATTATCTAAGAAGAATAAGGAGGGTAGATTTATTAGATACTAAATTTTAATATGTGGGAATGTAAAATGTTATAACCACTTCCCCAAACAATAAATCAAAGCCTCATCAGGAAAAAGCCCTTTGCTTCCCACATCTTGTGCCTTAGGAATGTGGATGCAAGGCCTGGAGATAACAGCCTCTAGTTTGTGGCTGTGAGGCAGCAACCTGGAGGTATATTCTCCTGTTGATGGGGGTTTAGGCTGTTTCCAGCCTAGGGTTATTAAGAATAAAGTTGCAGGGGTGCCTGGGTGGCTCAGTGGGTTAAAGCCTCTGCCTTTGGCTCAGGTCATGATCCCAGGGTCCTGGGATGGAGCCCTACATTGGGCTCTCTGCTCAGCAGGGAGCCTGCTTCCCCTCCTCCCTCTCTGCCTGCCTGTCTATCTACTTGTGATCTCTGTCTATCAAATAAATAAATAAAATCTTTAAAAAAAAAAAAATAAAGTTGCAGAGGACATTGTCATACAGTTTGTTGATGACCTACTTTTCATCTTGGTTAAATACCTACAAGTGAAACTGCTGAGTCATGGAGCAGGTATATGTTTAATTTCTAGGACTGTCCAATAGTTTTGCAAAGGATGGCCTTCCAGCCTCCCAGGTTTCTCTCATTGCCCACATCTGTTGCAGGAGCCCCATCCAGCTGTGTATTTTAATTTGGACACACACTGAACAAAGTTATAGTTGTGTTTGTAAAGGGGAGGAAGAAAGACACAAGAGAGGCAGGCAGAGAGAGAGGAGGAAGCAGGCTCCCTGCTGAGCAGAGAGCCTGATGTGGGGCTCGATCCCAGGACCCGGGATCATGACCTGAGCCGAAGGCAGAGGCCTTAACCCACTGAGCCACCCAGGTGCCCAGAAAGACACAAAGTGTCAGCTCTATCTATGCTATTGTTTCTTCTGAAATCTGAACCAAATCTTAATAGATCTGTTTAACCTAAGTGGAAGAGACTAAAGTGTATGCTGCAAGTTTGCAGTATTTCATATTTGTTTTTAAAGATTTTCTTTAGAGAGTGCCTGCAAGTGGGGGGAGGGATAGAGGAAGGGGGAGAACTTCAAGCAGACTCTGTGCTGAGCTGAAATAAAGAGACACTTAACCGACTGAGCCACCCAGACACCCCAGTATTTCACATTTTAGAATGAAATGTAGCACATAGTAATGGCAGATAGTATTCAGAATGTGAGTGGCAGTGATTTGATGCCATTCTGGTCATAGAGACATGGATGGCAGGAGAGCGTGCATGTGTCCCAAGTCTGTGAATGACAGCAAGTTTTGCAAGGCTGGAAAGCAGACTATGGAAGGTGAGCATCCACAGGGAAAACAGGCTGTGTATGATGACCTCAGAAGACAGAAGTTATCAGCAATCATGAATCTGAAGGTCAAAGAAGGTTGAAGAGGACTGATTTTGACTTCACCATCAGTGTTTTAATAAAGGCAGTCAGGGACACCTGGGCAGCTCAGTCTGGTTAAGCATCTGACTCTTGGCTCTGGCTCAGGTCATGATCTCCAGGTGGTGAGATCAAGCCCTGCATTGGGCTCTGTGCTCAGTCAGGAATAAGCTTGGGATTCTCTCTTCTGTGCCCCTCCCCACCTCCCGTGTGCACGTATGCACACACACACTCTCTCTCTCTTAAATCTTTAAAAGAATAGAAGATATTTGTGGAAAGTACCAAGTATGAACTTTTAAGGGTGAAATTGGTGATAAAATGGTAACTACCACATGTTTTTCATGAGTCACTGATGGTTGCTACAGGGAATAACCCATAGTCGACCTAATGCCTTATCTGACATTGAAAGCAATACCTGAATAATAATAGCACATTGTTCATGGACAGTCTTTCACTCACTGCCTCTGATTGCCTTCAGATCACTACAGGTTTTATGGAAGAAATGGCTCTTTTCCACTGTCACTTTTTTTTTTTTGGTATAGCTACCTACCTGTCTGGCATCACACAAATGAAAATGTTTTTGTGTTTTTCTGATTTGGGGCCTTGGACTTTGATCAAATGAAGTAGAAAGTCCCATACTAAGCAATATTTGTGTATTTTCCCTTCTCCTGGCTGTGTGCCTCTGAATACTCAAGTTTTTCCTAGAAAATACTTTCTGAGGGCGACGGATCATACCTATTTCAACAGACGTACTCCTGCTGAAGAGATGCTGCCTTCCTAGTCTAGACACCGGGGCCTCTGCCCTTCCTCCTGTATTGTGCATGCGTAGGCCCTACACACCCACTGTGGGGCAGAGCCAACGCTTTCTGAAACATTTTACCAAATATACTCTGCTTGACCTAGTTTTAAGTTTTTATTTTGGTGGTAGAGGCTGGGCAGCTTTATAGGTTTGCGTACAAATTTTCTTGATGTCACTGCTCTCAGTACTTCTTAGGTATCTTTACTATATTTTTCTCTTCCTATGTGCTTTAATGACATCCATTAAAGTTTTCATGTCTTTTTTAAATGAATCAAAAATTCAATTTCTAGTAGCATTTTAAGGAATAAAACATCATAGGTGGTGTCTCGATTAATGTGGAAATAGTAAAGCTTTGTTACTTCCTTCTCATTGGTACTAGAAATGGTAGGTATAGAACTTTAATCTGATTGTCAGCTCTGGGGTTTTCTTGTTTGTTTGTTTAATATATGCTTTCATGTGATTTGGGAGAAAGCCCTTGGGCTGCATTCCCCCCACAGCCTGTGCTGTCTGCGATTTGAAGGGAATACATGTGAGTGGAGACACCCTGGGGATGCAGGCTCCAGGTGGCAGGTCCCTGAGTGCCCTTCTCAGTGGCACGAATGGAAAACCTGAAAGCAAGACACCACATAGGTTCTAGAGGTGAGAGTGACCTCAGTATGAAGAAAGGCGGGCTGCTCCTATGAGAGCAGAATTCACCGTGACCCAGAGCCAGTCTGCAGTGATGCGGCGGTGAAATCATTGTGTGAATTCCATGGCAGTTACATGGGAATACCCGGAAACACGTGCATTAGGACCCATCGGGCCAGAAGAGCGGGCCACAGAGAGTGCGACAGAGAGCCTCTCTGCCCTTCAGGCCTTGAGCACCTCCCTCTTCAAAAAGCAACTAGTTCTAGTTTAAAAAAAAGAAAAAAGGCATCTACCTTAATCACACCTCACACGGCCTCTCCCAGTTTCTAATAAAACAACTGAGAACGAAGAACAGGCAGGCTGGAAGCTCACTCTGGGGCCAGCAGAATGGAGTGGAACATAGGGTGGGTTGCCTCTTGGGCTGTGTCCTTGCTGAAAGCAGGTAGGCCATCTTTGTCTGCATCCCGCCCTGGCTCTGGAACACAGAGTGGGTGCCAACCAGAAACAGGAGCCTGCCCTCGGCGTCCCGACTTCTGAGGCTGCTGTGGTGTTGCCACCGCTCCTAATTCTCCAGGCAGGAAGGGCAAAAATTTGAAATGGGGCCAACAGCATCACAGGGCAAATGCATAAAGGAACAGAAAGTGCAGTACTAGGGTGAAGAAAATGAATCTTGCAACAGTGTTAATATCAGTGGTCATTTTTCAGTTGTCAGCCCCTTAAAGAGTCACCAAATTTGATGGTTACCAGGGTCGCTTTACATTCTTAGCACTATGCTCAACAGTTTGGATTGGAAGGAAAGAGGGATTGCAGCCAGGAAGGCATTTAGGACAGAAATCACATCTGTTTAGTTTCTCTTTGCCCAGTTCCTTGTACATGATAGGGACTCAGTATATACTAGTGCAAATAGAGCAATTAATGCAATCAAATGGAGGATGGAGGATTTGGGGATAGTAGGTTTTCCATCCTGGCAAAGGTCTGGAGGTTGGAATGAGCAGGTCACTTAGGGGCCAAACTGTCAGAGCCTGCATTAGGAAGCTCTGTAAGATGATGTTGGGGTTGGTTACCACAGCCTTCCTTGCCAGACTTTGCAATTTCTAGTTAATTTCACAAGCGGCACATACGTGCAGTGGTGACCGAATGGAGGCTGAAAAGGTTGGTCCGAGCAGTTTGGAGGGAAAAGCATACTGAGGACAGGCAAGAGTGAGTGCCTCATTGGACAATTTCAGACATACCTATGTTTTGAATCCCAGTAAGAGGGTTTGTCCCTATAGTTGAGTCTTTTAAAAATGGCTTTTTCTTACAATGTATGCATTAGATTCTACTTCGTGAAGGTTGCAAGAAGATTCTTGTAGCAGACTCTTTGTCCTTACTGAAGAAAATGCACCGAACTCAAATGAAAGGCGTTCTGGTTGATGGTGGGTAAAATTGAATTAATCCTATTGGAATCATAGGCCTTCCTTTCAGAAGAGACAGGGCAAATAGAAATACTGTATGATCCCAAGTGTGTGTGTTTCCTTGCAGAGGAGAACATCTGTGAATCGTGCCTTTCCCCTATTCTTCCATCAGGTAAGGTGGTTGGGAGAGGGGAGATCCCCAAATGTGGGTTCATGAGGAGTGGAATTAAAATTTTGATGTTAACTAATTACTAAATTGCATAGCTTTTGGAATAATCCATGTTAGAGAAGAATTTCAGCCCACAGCACTCCTTGATTGCAGGCTGGTGCCGGCATTCTTGAAAGCTGAGGCGCTCACCCGGCAGGGGGTCTGCATTACTTGGGAGGCCCAGATTGCTGGTCCCACCCCAAGAGGTGCTGGACCCCAGAATTTGCAATTCTAACACATCCCCATGTGATGTGGATGCTACTTCAGGGGCCATTGTGTGAGATACCGTGACTTTAGAGTAAAACAAAATGAAAATCTACCATCGACAATGTTTAAATTCCAAGGTAGAAGAATCATGTGTATCTAGGGGAGAAATTGTATAAGTAGCCTCCCCTTTTCTTGAAACTTGGCTCTGCTCTGTGGTTCGAGGCACCTAACTTTCCCACATTTCAACAGAAACCTATTCCTTGCCATTTAATCCGAACATAAGCCTGTGTTTATTTATAGTTGGTAGATCCATAGATGGTCATGTGTAATCAGAGCACCTTACATAAGAAGAGGACAGAAGAGGAAATTCCTTAATTTGAAAGTAGAAAGTAAAGCTGAGTTATCAGGATGCAAAAAGTTTTTATTATGAATTCAGCATAGAGAGGTACTGAGAGAGCTGATATAGGAATGTACTTAGCTTTATGGGATTATAGAATAGGACAGGAACAAGACAAGTTGTTCCACTCAGGGCCTTTTGTGGAGGAACTAAGTTTAGGTTAAGTGTTCATGTTGAAAACTGCAGTGGGTGCAGGACAAGAAGGGAGCTTTCGTCGTGATTGCTGGTAGTGTGTCACCAGCAGTGCAGACACAGAGGTGAGTTCCTGCAGGAGCGCAGGCGGCATAGGGCTGGCTCCCAGCCTGGGACAGTGGTGGAGGCTACTGGCCCCACTATGCCCAAACGGCTGCTGCCCTGCGGGCTCGGCAAAGGCAGTAGGCCTTTCCTAAAGGATTTTCCTAAAGCCACAATGTGGATTCAGCATAGGGTATGTTTCTCTGGTCTAGGGAAGGGAGGAGGCCATGCACATACTGATCCTAATTATTAGAATAAATGTGCTTGCATTTGCGGTGAGATTGTCCCTCATTTGTAGTTGGCACTGACAGGGAGGCCAGGCACGTGACCTGCGACTCCGCCCCCCGCCCCCACCTTGGTACCTGCTTCTCATCTGACCATGCCCCCTCAGGGGGCATCTATGAACACGTAATCCTCCTAAGGCAGCTTATTGCTGGAAAATTAAACTGCAGATGGACTTTCAGGCAGGATGGGGTCAAGTTCTCCACCTGCTTGTTGCACTTGAGTGCTCATCTCTCCGCCGCTCTTTCCCTACAGATGCCGCTAAGCCCTTCAGCGTGGTGGCCTTCCACTGCCGCCACATGTTCCACAAGGAGTGCCTGCCCGTGCCCAGCATGGTGAGTTGTCTGCCTGGCAGCCACTGACAAAAAAACAATGTGGTCAGGAGGGTGTGCTCAGAAGTCTACCCATCCTCCTGTGGCTTCTCAGGATTTGCTTTCTATCACACAGGAAAAATGAATTTATTTCTCAAATGCAGAACCTCCTATATGGGACTCCCCCCTTATCCGCGTGTCAGTTACCGTGATAGTCAGTCATGCTCTGGAAGCAGGTGCTCCTCTTCCTGACTAATGGCGAGGAGGTCGGTAGTGGCCTCATGCTGGCCCACAGTGCCTCCGTTGCTCCCTCCCTCCCTCTCAGCACACGGGCACCTCCCCCGCCATCACCACAGGAAGAGTGAGTGCATTGTAAGACAGGGAGACCCCAGTCACATAATCTCCATCATTGTGTGGTGGTAGCACTGTCTGTCACTAATCTCTTCTGCGCCTCGGTTCTCACAGGTTGGGATGCACAGAGAAAGCCTCGTATATTTGGGTCTTGGTACTGTCTGTGGTTTCAGACAGCCACCGGGGGTCTTGGAACTTACTCCCCGAAGATAAAGGGGGGTTACTGTGCTAAACATCAGAAAAGCATATTCAGGAGGTGAATTCTTTGAGGTAAAATTGATGACTGTCAAACTGTAGTGACACAGCGTACAGTGAGAACCATTTTATAGTTTGTAGAACTTTCTCAGCCTGGTTTCTGTAGCAAGACTGCTGTGTGTAGGGTCCTGTTCCCGTGTTCCCCTTGGTCACATGACACTTGTTTTGCCATGAGGTATCCTCTGCGCCACAGTAACAGCTGGTGTAGTCGGAGTCCTACGTGAGCCAGCAAAATCTCCAGGGAAGGTAGCTTCCTCCCCACCACCACCACTGCTCCCATGAAGTATTTCTGAATAGCAGAGTAGAAAGAGCTTTCTTGTTAAAATATGTGTTTTCTAATGACCTTTCTAGAACTCTCCTGCACAGTTCTGTGGGATCTGCAGCGCCAAGCACCATGGGCCAGGAAGCGCCATTTTGGAGATGAAAAAGTAGCCTGGTGCCACCATCCTCTTCCTCACCACTCTTTTGGAGACTGTTTTTGCAAAAACAGCAGCATTTGTGGACCCCAGTGCTGTTATAAGTCTTGTAGGTGTTTATGTTCTGCTCAAAGAAACATTTCTTCATCTTTGCCTGTCCCCTAGAGTTTGCTCTGTGCATTTGATGAAGTGAGGGATTGCTCCATCCATGCCTCAAAATATTTGGGCTCACCATCTGTATTTCATCATTTGTTTGGCTCATTCTTCACTTAGGAATAGAAAAGTCAGTCTGGAAGTTAGAAATGAATTTCTAGATCCTAGTCAAACTGTCTGGCCATTGAGCGGCCTCCCGAGGGTGGCCCCTGCTGCCCACAGGCATCACCAGGGAGCTGCCCTGCCAGCGCTCGCTGCACCTTGGCACCTTTTCACAGGCTCTGCTGCCATCAGTCCTCATGTTCTGGGTTTGGCTCTTTGTTGTTGTTGTTTATGTCATCAACTGTGATTGTCTTCTTAATAGGCATTTAATGAAACATTGTGTGAATTGTCACCTATTCAAGGACATCTGGGAATAACATGAGCAGGCTGACGTCATGCTGTTGTATGGTGACTGATCACGTGTTCTGTGTGTCTGTTGATTGAATAAATGTTAGCTCTTCCCATTATGAAAGACTCCCTTTTAGTGAGTTGAACAGCTTCATCCTAGGATTCTGGCACGCTGAAAGTGGAGGAGAATTTCCACACCTTAGAGTGTGAGGGGCCGTGGTTAGCTTTTGCCATCAGGGAGGAAGAGAGGGATGCTGCAGAGTCTGAGAGGGATTCTCAGGAGAAATGGGACTGTCCAGTGATCGAGGGTGGGCATGACAAGTTTCCTGGAGCCTTCTCCAGAGCCTCGTTGGCCCTTGTGGAACCTAGAGAACATAGAATGCAAAGAGAGAACTCAAACTTGGGATGTTTTGCAGTTATTGGCTTCATCTGTCTTGGGATAGGTTGCCATCCTCTTGCTGTGGGTGCAAATGTATGGAAAACACTGTCACCGCTCTTAGTCCCACAAATGCAAATAAATGCAACTTTCTGCTTTGTTGTGGGGAGAGGGTGGGATGCTAGTGTGTCCGGAGCACATACTGACCAGTGAACCTGGCATCTCCTCTCATGCTCCCTACGCCTGCAGTATAACATACCATGTCCCTCGGTTTCCTGACAAAGCAACTGAATTGTGGAGATGCTATCACAGTCACAGGTGAAGGTGAGCTTCAGAGCAGAGCTCCTTTCAAGAAACCAAGGTTGGGTGTATTCAGAGGAAATTCACAGCACATCTCTGCAGTAGAGTCTAAAATAATGTTCTCAGCCCTCTCAGCATCATATACCCTTATTCCAAGTGCTAGTGCTCTTTCTGCTCTGTTTCCCTTTTGTTCTAACCAGAGAAATCCTTCACAAAAAAACCTCACAAGTGAGCCCAACTTGGTAAGAAGAACTGGTAAGAAGCAAAACCACTGGACTTGGGTTGGAGGGGAGGTGGCGGTTGCAAAGGCACATTCATCTTCCCTCCTTACAGAAAGCCATTCTGAGTGTGAAACAGCCAAGTTCAAAGTTACTTTGCGATAGCAGTTTTCCTTTGCTTTTAGCCCCAAGGATTTTATACTAGTTTAAGAATGAGAAGTTCTTAATAAATTGTTAATTTGGTTGTCATCGTGTTAAACCATATATTTCACATCCTAAAAACAAACATTTGAGCAGTTACCGTGTGTCAGGTGCCATTAGAAGCACTTTGTTTACTTATCCTCACCCCACCTGTAAGATGGGAGCCCTCATCCTCATCATCTTACAGGTGAGGAAGCTGGAGCACCTCAGGGCCAAGCCATCCGTCTAAGGTCAGGGATCAGGCAGGCCTGCAGCATCTGTGATCTTAACCGCTGTGTATTTGATTCTTTGGGTTTTCTTAAAGTATGTATTTGACTTGTTGTGGTCAGTGCAGAGAAAACAAAATCCATTCTCATCACAGAAGGGGATTTATTATAAAGTAGCCAGTGGCTTACAGAGTCACCGAGAGGACTGAGGAAGCAGACAATAGGGAGAGCTTCCAGGAGCACCTGACAAAGCTGACGCTGAACCGGGCTGCCCATGGCACCCCCAGCCCATCTCCCCCAGAGTTCGAGTCACACAGAGCATGCAGCCTGCTTTTAAGTAAACTGTAAATAAAAATAAAGATGTTCCTCATTTATTTTTTTTTTTAAGATTTTATGTAGCTATCTGACAGAGAGAGGGGAAAGCAGACACACTGCTGAGCAGAGAACCCGACATGGGGCTCGATCCCTGGACCCTGAGATCATGACCCGAGCTGAAGGCAGAGGTTTAACCCACTGAGCCACCCAGGTGCCCCCCTCAGTTTCTTTTAAAGTTCACCCAGTAACACCAAATAAGGAATATGATGTATGTACACACATGTGTAGTAGACATTTCTCTGGGCTAAGTACCAGACCAGTTTATTCTGGCTTCTCTGACCAAGACTCAGGCTCAGAAAACTCCACCAACTTGGATATGAAACCATCACTTGGGTTTCGCAGACACCTATCCTGGACTCATAGCTGATTGTCACTGTGTGAAATCTGCAGCTCAGGTTGGGGCGGTTTGAATCTGTGCGATGTTTGTAGCACAGAGCTGAGTTGTTCTGCTTCCTAGAGGGAGGGGAAGCAAGTGAGGAGGATTTGGGGGAATGCAAGCAACCAGGATAACCAAAGGGCTTTAAGAAAAGATGAATATTCACTCCTGTATGTTGCCTTGATGCTGGACCCTTCTACCTCCCCCAGGGTTCAGTAGAGTCTGGTATACAAACTGTCATCTGTGAGTGGGTTCTAAGGGAAACTGAGGAGCTGAGCTCTACATCTGGGACCCTGAAGAACAGGGAGAACAAAACAGTGGCAGGAGGCAAGAGCTGGAATTGACCGGGAATAGGAGCATAGACCCTCATGTGACAGTAAGAACATAAAAACCCTAGATTTCCTGGCATGTTGGGAGAAGGCTGGTCTTCCTAAAGGGAAATGGATAAAGGCCTTGAGCCAATTTTATCTAAATGTCAAAGGACTAAATATTCATGCCCTCATTGATGACATCTGCTGCCTATGGAGTTTAAACTTAAGCTTTAAGAAAAAAAAAAGGGATTTATTAGATGGGGCACCTGGGTGGCTCAGTCGTTAAGCATCTGCCTTTGGCTCAGGTCATGATCCCAGGGCCCTGGGATCAAGCCCCACATCAGACTCCCTGCTAAGCAGGGAGATTCCCTGCCCCTGCTTGTGTTCCCTCTATCACTGTGTGTCTCTCTGTCCAATAAATAAAATCTTTTTAAAAATTTATTAGAGAGTGTGTGTGTGTGTTTGTGTGTGTGTATTTGAGAGAGAGAGAGAGAGAGTGGGGGAGGTGCAGAGGAAGAGAGAATCCCAAGCAGACTCCCTGCTGAGCACGGAGCCCGACCTGGGACTGGATCTCAAGACACTGAGGCCATGACCTGAGTCGAAATCAAGCATTGGACACTCAACCAACTAAGCCACCTATGTGCTCCTTAAGCTTCAATTTTTTAGATGATTATACATCAGAAACTATGTACATAAGGGTCACCAAGCTTTTATTGTAATCCTAGTGCTTATCCAGTTTTACAGGCACATCTCTACATGCTCATCTCTTCACAGTTGTCTCACATCTCGTGTAAACAGGCTCTGTAGATGGCACAGGTATGGTGGAAGGAAATCACAAATGACAGAATCGAGAATGAAGATCACCTTGTAATATTTAATAAGCATGGAAAACAATACAGATGAAATGCAAAATTCTTCCATTACGCTCAGAAAAATTATTTGTACAGAGATGGATCAGGAAAGACCTGGTTAGCAGTCCAAATGAACAGAGGCCTTAGCTAAAGAGCAGGAGCATTTTGCTCTTAAGGTCGACCTAAGTTTTAACCCATGCTCTGTCAGTAACAAACCGTTTGGGTTAGTTAGCATTTCCAATCCTGAGTTGCCTCAAATGTAAGTTGGGGTGTTCACCTACTTCAGAGGAGGTTGAAAGCCTGAAGATGCTGCATGGAAAGTGCTTAGCTAGTACAAGGCACAGGAAAAGTAACAAGCTTCATCAATGGCAACCTTTGAGGTGGCCCCTGTAATCCCTACCCTCTACTGAGGTTGATCAGTGACCAACAGAATATGGGAACTGATGGTACATCCCTTCTAAGGTCTGCTCCTAAAAGTCACTGGGGCCTGGAATCATTTCCCTGGAAGAATCCAGGCAATGAAGAGAGGCCCCCGTGGGGAGGACCCGAAACCCTGCCAGCAGCATGTTAGGGAGCTCAGAAGGGACTCTCCATTGCCAGATGAGAGCCGGCAGCCCCCACCAGCAGCGTTACTGCAGACTCCTGGAAGGCCCTCAGCTGGAGCCGCCCACCTCAGCCACTCTTGGAGTCCTGATTCTCAGAAACTGAGAGAATGAGTGTTTGTTGGTTTTAGTGGCTAAATATGGGTAATTTAGTGGCTAAATATGGGGTTAATTTGCTAGGCAGCACTAGACAACTAATGCGGAAAGGGCCTCTTAAGCATTAGCTTGCATTTTTCCAAAATTAATCTAGTTGCTGTTGCTTGACCACAAAGAGGGAACATCAGTGACTAAAACAAATGCAAAATTGTAACGGACTGCCGGGCCAGTTCTCAGGAAGCAGAATCCTCCATTCTGCCTGTGAGAGCACTTTGTTGACATTTTTTTAGTAGAGGTTTTGACAAAGTAGAGAGGAGAAGCTAGGAGAGGAAAGAATTTGAAAACCTACCGTGGAAGAAGCGAAGGAACTGGGTAGCACATTACTTCAAAGACATGAAAACAGAGGGTATACTCGTTGGCAAGGCTTAGAAGTAGGTCCCGTACAAAGGGGAAATGTATGCTCTTGTTTCAGAAGTCCAGTTGCTGAGGTTAAACAAGTTCTATCAGGAAAGGTGTAAGCTCGAAAACTTTCTAACATCTGAGATGTCCAGCAATAGATGGGTGTGCCCCCTTGGCCACATCCTGGAGGCAGAGGGTGGGGGGTGTTCCAGCCAAGGCTGGTAAATACCCATCCCATCTGTGGGTTCACCTCTGGGCTAGATTCTAAGTCCCCTGCCCACTCTAAGCATATCCAAATCCCTCTAGAAACAGCACATTTAATCAGTTACTCTCACGCTCTGTTATTTTTATACTCAGACCGAATGCCCATCTGTTGTGCGTCTAAATACCCACGTCTTTGGCTGGCTGATTAATTCAGTGTCACTACAGGGCCCTCACTCCCATCCTCCCTGCCAGGCAAGACCCACTTGCCTCTCCCATCTGACCACTTTGCAGCTTCCTTTTATTTTTTGCCAGATTAATGTATGTTCTTTGGCTTATAATAATGCCAGTTCTAACCTGCCAATGTTACTTTTACTTAAGTGTTGTTGGCTTTTTTCCCTAAAAGGAAAAGGAACATGACTATGTTTCCACATGTGTTGTGGGTCAAATTGTTTCCCCTTGAAATGTATATGTTGCAAGTCCCCACCCCCCAGTACCTGAGACTAGGACTACCTGAAGATACGGCCTCTAAAGAGGTAATTAAGGTAAAATGAAGTCGTAGGGGTGGGGTCTAATCCAAAATGACTGATATCCTTATAAGAAGAGGAAATAATGGACACAGCCATATGCACACACAGAGGAGAGATCATGTTGGGACAAAGGAGAGCCCTGCTGACATCCTCATCTTGGACTTCTAGCCACCAGGTCTGTGAGAAAATACATTTCTGTGGGTCAGGCCATCTAGTCTGTGGTATTGTGCTCTTGCAGCCCTAGCAAATGAATATGACATGGGAATTCCTCATTCTAGAAAGGGGCTTGTTGCTGCAGAAACTCAGCGCCCACTCTCCACCCAAGAGACCACTGCCTGCACTTCCCAATGCCAGGCATGCCACTGAGGCCCCCTTACCTGCTGGCTCACCTTCCAGGACACCATGGGTCTGAGGGTTTGGTGCCCGGCTTCTCCGCCAAAATGTAGGGAGGGAAGTACAGCAAGAATCATTCATTCAAACACTATGAAAGTCTACAGCATAAATTTCAAATTCCAAAAATGTGGAAGAGTTGCTTATAAGAGCTCAATAAAATATTTGTAGATGATATTACCGGAATTCAAAATTTGTTTTAACATTAAGATTCTTTTTAGCTTCAATTTTTTTAAAAGTTTGTACTAAGATTTAGGTTCAAGAC